>JAUMHH010167497.1:0-16682 GCA_032359455.1 Chlamys rubida | reverse complement strand
GTAAAGGACCGTAGCTGATGTATTCCATCCTCAGACGGTTCCTCATGTGTATGATATGTCTGGAATTAATAAAAAAAGAAAGAAAAAAAAGTGCTCTTTGTTCAGTATGTCTTTCTTGGCGTTGTTTTCCTTTTTTTTATTTTAACGAAGATTAACATATAATGCAAAACATTTATTAATTATAATTTTCTTTCAACAAAAACATCTAAACTACGGAGAGTCTTGGTTATATGGCAATGAGCGTATCCACTGCGCTGCCACCATAATATTTGTTATGCAATATTTTTTTCTGCAAAATTATTGGAAATAACTTCAAAATGTTCTAACTTCGTAATAAGCCAAACTTACAATTGTGTTTCTGTGAATTAAAGATTATTAATTATAATTAGTAACATTGTTGGACTCTAACTTTACCCATAAGTTGCATAAGCTGGTTATTCCGTTTTCACATTTTAAGACAGAATCCTAACGCTATTCTTATGCGATGAACAAATCCTTATTTGCATTATAAGTCGTTTCCATTCTGTTTCAAATGGATGAAATGGATGTCATTTACAAACTGCAAAAAAAAGTACCTTCAGGCGTTTTATCATGATGTTATGGGTTTCGTAAGGTAACAGCCAATATATTTCAAGTATATATATATATATATATCTTATAACAGTTACCGAACCCCGTGTAACCTAGATATCGATGTTCATGAAGACTTGATATAATATGTACTTTTATAACATTTAGTTATATTAGAAAATAAATGAATATGTTAAATTGTTGCGAAGAATTTTAATGACTTCACCAGTCTAAATGTCTAATTTCTGAACAAGTACATGTTGATTTGCAGTGTTTTAATATGGTGAGTACAAACTTAACATAACTTTGTTTTTATATGTGAATCTGTTATTAATCGATGTTTATATAAACTTGTCTAGTCATTGTATTGATATGATGATGACTGTATTATCTACGAGGGGGTTTGGTGAACCTAATAGAAAATACTAATATGTGTCCAAGGTTTTGCCGAATTTTATTTTAAATGTTCACTGAAAGTTATATTTTTACGAAACCAAGCAAATAGTCTTGTACTATAAACAAACTCACCTGTATAATGAGAGTATATATTGCTGTCCACGCTACAGTGCAATCGCGCTTAGTCCCATACACTCATTTAGCTGCCAGTGAGCCGGACTCCTATGAAATGCTTTATTTATAACATCGGGGATGGTCTGGTGTCACCCCATAAGATTAATTACGTTTATTTATACATACCGGTGTACAAGTGCTTAAATATGGCGTTATTTCTTTCAATACATTTTAGGCTAATAAAAAGGCAACCGGCTTGTCATTCTATCCGGCTTATATTTTTAATTTTCAGTGAAATGATGAAATATTTCATGGTTATGTCACCTTTACATCGAATTAATTCTTAAAATCTCGTGCAAATGACTTGCTTGTTGTATCAATCATTGCGAAGAGATGATCGAAATGTCGTAGTTGTCATTTTACAAATAGTCACATGTAAGCCAGTCATTCATCATTCTTTCTTACCAGTGTTTTATAACTGGTATGACATCACAAAATAAGCATAAAGGATAAATGAAGAGTTAAATCAACAATGGACAAGAAATATAATGACAGATGAACTTAAGACAAATGCATGTGATTACACCTGTACAATGTGGCGATTAATACGGAATGAAAATGAATTACAATGCACCATACAGCTGTTTCGTCCTTGCAGGACTCATCGTTGATGCAAGGGTCTTAAACGGTGGAAATCCATATTTCGTCTCCAACTAATGTTGAAGCCGAGAAGGAGGTACATAAAATTACGAAGTAAGGATAACCTATTTACAAATTAGGATAGTCGATTAACAAATAGACAATAAGAGTAAACATCATACTATATCATAAGCCAATTTATTCCATTTAAGAGCATGAAGTACAGAACATATGAAATATGGAAGGACACATAATATCAGTGATTTGAATGAGCGCGTCAGACAATTGAACTTCTACTTTACTTTACTTTATAAATGAAGAAAAAAATATAAAATATATTGCCAAGGTTGTTAACGAAAACATTTGAAAAGTTCAATCAAAAATATATACCTAAGAAAAAAACAATGTTTTGCATGCCAGACGAACTCACCTGTATATTAAGCTTGTATACCACCGTCCACACTACAGCGTTATCACGCCTAGGCCTAGGCACTAATCACTAAACGCTACCCTGGTCAAATGTTTTATATATATATAGTCTGGTAGCATCACCTGATGTCATTTCGTGATTTATTGCGTTGTCTTTATATAAATACAGAACATTTCATGACGTTTCGTTAAGATTATTTTTTTAATTAATGCGTTTATTCGTCGACATTATTGCATTTTTTATTTCCCTTTCACATAAATAAAAAGTTCTTAATAAAATATTTAACTTTCATTAATATATATTTTTTTATTGCCATATGTTAGCTAAACATCAATCAAAGTTTTTCCTTTCTAGGACGTGACAAAATTTGCTTATAAGATATGTATGAAATTAATCTCCTGTTACACAATACATTTAATAACTAAATTTAAAACAGAAGATAGCTAATGCTCAACACATTAATTTGAAGTTTTACTGTTTTGAAGAAAAAAAAGGAGGAAGAAAAGACTTAGTGTTAAATTTGTCTGTCTTAAATCTCTATACAAAGATGTAATGCACTCTGAGAAGGCCCTCCTTCGGAAATGCATTTCATTTGAGTATGAAAGCAAAAACTCTCGTGACGTAACACGTGGTTTACTTATGACGTCATGGATTAACCTTGTTCAATAAGAGTCTTTTACTCCTTAATAATCGGTTTGGGTAGGAAACAACATGTATAAACATACAGTAAAATGTATGGATAGACAATCAACAACGTGTCAGCATACAGTAAAAGGTATGGATATACAAACAATAACATGTCAACAAAAATTATGAGTTGACAAAAACAAGCATGCCAATATTCCTTTTTAACGTATGTTATTATTAAAAACAACTTAATGCAAAGTCTATAAAACATGTTTTATTTACAAGGTTTGCTGAAGGTATTTTGTTAAGCGTGCCGGTGAGCGTTGAACTATGTTGTACAAATTTATGTTTTTAAGTAGTTTTTTCCACAATATAAAGTTCGATGTTGTTTAACAAAAATATTACCATATTGATGTTAACCACAAAATAATATGATTTGATTACCATTTATTCTCACATCATAATATTGTTTTCTAGACATAATGTATTATTCATTTTTCACGAGAAAAACGAAAAGGACAAACAGAACATTTGCATATTTATTAGTCCTAAACACGATCCCATTAAGAGAATATACCTTTATGGATGATGGGATATCTCTTTAAAGTCATCACATAATCCATTACATAGAGCGGGAAAAAAATTGGTGCGGATGGTTTTGTCTTTGAGAGTGAAAAGGCGTCATGCCCATTATCCTGGTATTTGTATTAGTTATTGTGTTCATCGGACGAAAATGCATTGCTGCTGGTCCTATTCCTGTTCCTATTCCTGGTGCTGATCCTATACCTGGTAACATTCCTGGTGCTGAACCTATACCTGGTAATAGTCCTGTTAACATTCCTATTCCTGGGAATATTCTTGATAATATTCCTGGTAATATTCCTGTTGCTGGTCCCATTCCTGTTGCTGGCCCCATTCCTGTTGCTGGTCCCGTTCCTGTTGGTCCCATTCCTGTAGTTGGTCCCATTCCTGTTGGTCCCATTCCTGTTGGTCCCATTCCTGTTGGTCTCATTCCTGTTGGTCCCATTCCTGTTGGTCCCATTCCTGTTGGTCCCATTCCTGTTGCTGGTCCCATTCCTGTTGCTGTTCTTGTTGCTGGTCCCATTCTTGTTGGTCCCATTCCTGTTGGTCCCATTCCTGTTGCTGGTCCCATTCCTGTTGTTGCTGTTCTTGTTGCTGGTCCCATTCCTGTTCCTGTTCTTGTTGCTGGTCCCATTCCTGTTGCTGTTCTTGTTGCAGTTCGTGTGGTATCGATAAGACTTTGAAGATTCGCCCGAGTCACAGCCCCTACACACATGGCAAATTGACTGTCACACATACACTGTGCATGTGCACACTGTCCATAGGTCTGAACTGCAAAAGAAAAAGAACATCGACGTCATTAAACATTCATAATATCTTACCGGGTATATCTATTATCTGTTGGCTCATTTACCAATTTCTCCTTATATTTTTCACCTTATTCATGTGAACGCTTTACTTTGTATTTTACAAACGTCTATGAAAGAGTGAATAGATAGGATGTATGTTTCCTGTCGTTATATTTAAAATTAAGTAGGGAAAGCTGAATCATATTTATAAAGTCATTTTGTATGAATACTTAACCCGATACCAGACATTTAAGACAAGATCTTCCGTTTACAATATGAACAACAATTGCGTGTTTTATGAGCGTCTAGTAGATACAATTTTATTGAGAACATAGACAAGTTAAATTCCAATAGCAGTTATAATATTTTGAATTCGTCTGGGGTAATCACCCTGTGGCGAAAATTTATCAATAATAATATATTCTCATGAATTCAAAATTTCGTTTCCTCTTATACACATTCATCATTTATAAGTGAGAAATTAACATAAAGAGGTAGCTTTCACACTGAGTTATCCCTTATAAGAATAAGATTGACAGATGAGACAGTTACTTTACCATCGGGATAGATAATGTTTTTTCTCATAAACCTGACAGTGATACATTTTTATCTTCCCTTTTCAGGGAAAAGACAAATATGTTTATGGGAAGTGACACACAATGTTAAAAGTATAAAATGTATCACTCTTTATTTGAAATATACATAACTTGGGAAAATACTCATCAATCAAGTGTGTAGGCGACGACCAATACATCACAAATTAATTTAGACAGTTCACGTCCGGGATTCATGGGGGAAAAAGTCTATCTTTCTAAATATGGGGTGATGTTTTTTAACAACTCTATCGAAAACGTCTTTTCAGTCTCCAATAATTTGAATTTTGAAAAATCATAATTGTAAAAATATGAAATACTGCCTAAGGTCGATACCCCTCTCCGAAGCTAGCAAAATAGAAATTAAGCTCTGCATGACCTAGGTTAGTAACTGAACTTCAGATGATGTGTAATTTCTTAGTATACCGCTTAACTACTTTTATGAAGGAGTCAGCCTAAATACTTTGCAGACTAAGTGCAATTTGGTATGCATCAGTTTTGTCATCAATAAAGTGCAGGTTCAATATATTCATAATAGGGGGTTTTCAAATATGATTTATCATAGGGATGAAAGTAATGATGACTATACCATCTTTAAGGGGGTTTGTTTACACGGACACAATATTGAATTATATATATTTTTTTTTTTTTTCTTCAAATTTTTCCAGTATATGTACAATACACAGGACATCATCACACATACACACATTTACACATGTTGAAATAGTGAAATTTATTCCATCATCATCATCATCATCATCATCATCATCATCATCATCATCATCATCATCATCATCATCATCATCATTATCATCATCATCATCCATATATCATATTGAATTATAATATTGTAGATGTGCTGGGCAAAGACACAGAATAGTCTATAGGTCTCGTTTTGATTTCTTGATTAGCGAGATTGTGAAACCTACATTCCATTTTATTTCATGAACACTTCAAGATTGTACGTCTTTAACTACAGCAAAATCGTCCCGGAAGAAATTTAATTTAAGTAAATTCTGAACGAAAATTGATGGCGTCGAAGTCGTAAATTGTGTGTTAAATTTAAGGTATGATAAAAATACGATAAATGCTTAAAATCGTCTATATGACAGTCATTGTGTAAACAAAATCAGCAAACGTCAGTTTTACCGAACGTAATTATCTTAATGACGTCATACAATATTATTGTTGACTTAGTACGTTATCATTATTGACATGGTACGCCGTTGTATTTGACATACTATCAAAAATTAAGCCAACGCCGTTTTCATTGCACTTTTTATTTAAGACGTCATACATCATTATTGTTTACGTCATAAATTATAATAGAACACGCGGTACGTTATAATTGGTGAGGTTGTACGCTGTTGTATGTTAAGAACAATCAAAAAATTCAAACGATTGTCGTTTCTGTCAAATGTTTTTTTTAAGACGTTGTACGTCATTATTGTTTAAGTCAGAAGTATTAATAGTCAACACTGTACATTGTTATTTATGACGTCATGTACTTATTCTTTTTGAATTGTCATAGATCGATATTTTTACTATACAGTTTTTATATATTCTCTTTTAGTTGTTAACAGGTGGTATGAAAAGATGTGGGAAGTATGAATCAGAATAAAATTGATAAACAAAATTATGTTGGATAATATATTGTGACAAGCAGTAAATTTGAATCTTTGTTATTATATTTTTCGTGGTCCCATAAACATAATATAACGAGAATGACAATATTCTTTAGAATTGAAAATTAAGGCGACGGTTTCTAGTGGTTCTATGGGGTTACCAGCAAAAGTGAACTTACATCAGAGAAATATCTAGATACTTACCACAGTGAATCCTCCGATCCGTTGGTGATATTACCCAGCGGTAGGCTCCAAATACTATCCCAATTAGAGGGCTTCCGCATGGCATACGAGTAGCTTCGGAACATCGATCATGATTGAAACAGCATCTGTCAAAAGAGAAATACAATTTTTTTATATCTATATTCTGGTCAAATGTGCTACTAGATATTTTGTAGGTATTTATACTAAGTTGGAAATCATTGTAACGTTATAATATTCCGAAATATATTGCAAGCTCTAAAAGTTTGACATAAAATTTCACACATGCTCAAAGCAGAAAATGAAACAATCCAAGACATATTTTTCAATAAATGAATTTGCTATGATCAAATCAATCATTTATGTCCATAGAAAAAAATGAACCAAAAACATTTATTTAGAAACTTTGGTTTGCAAGGAAAGCTTGAACACATTTATTTATGAAACGACATTCGATATAGCGCCCTATCTAGCTAGAATATGTCAATTCATACAATAAATCAATACAAATGAGAAATTCACCGGGGCTTCCACGTCCGGCTCTTACTACTTGTTCAGTAAAATACATCTACATTGGTGCATGTAAAATATGCTGAAACGTTTGCGCACGCACGCATCCATCCAATGACTACGCTCGAAATTACTGGACTCGTGAGCGCGTCACAGGGCTATACCGCATCGTTAGAAAAGCCAGCTTGTTAGTAAGGCAGTATATTTTCCCTGTTTTTTTTATTTGTTTTTTGTTTGTTTTTGTTTTTTATATTTTTTCATGAAGTTTGTATATGACTCAACTCAAAAATTGTTGCTACATTGGGAAATGTTGATATGTCATGCACCGCCAAGCATTTGAGAAACAAGCACGATCTTCCATTGTGACGTCAGGGTTTATGGCGATAGTTTTCCCCACCGAAAACAAGGTTCAAATAGAAGAAACATATTTTTCCAGATATTGTTTTAACAATATAGGGGGAGATAACCACGTTGTTGCTGGTGATTGTGAGTATCTAACTCTCAGAACTTAATTTGTGTCTTTGTACAATTAAAAATATGTTAAATCTGTTAGGTTAACTGGATAAATAACGATCACGCGTTGGAGATATGTTATATCTATAGATTACGCAATACGTGCCCTTTGATAACCAACTTACAAAAGTATTATCACTAGCTTATGACGTCAAACCTTTGCTCTTTTGTTTATGATAGTATTATTTGTGAACCTGTCAAGCGAAGGCAGTGTTTAAAATACAATACACATAGAAATAATATGACTCTTGGTTTTGTATTGCCTCCAAATATATACTAGTATATATATATTCTTGTCAATGTAATGCTTAACACGCCGTCTCTTTATATCACACATACTCTTTTGAATCAATCCCTCAATACTACGATGCCACTTCCTTCAGTATCATGTGATTGACAACAAACACGCAAAAACAAATTATCACTTAACCATTTGAATTCTTCAACTTTTAATTACGTGTCTAACTTGGAATTATAAGAATATGAAAAAAAAGTCATGATATTATTTTATCGTGCTAGTTTTAAACACAGTGATTAACGCACACATTTATCATCAAGGGCTTATCACAGCTCCACTTGTGATATCAAAACATTAGAACAAAAGTGTTTATCTCGTAGTATTCCTTTCTACTGTATACAAGTACTATATTGTCTTGTTAAATTATTTTTATTTGGCCTATATAGATGCAGGTTATAGGCTGCGTCGCTATTTAGGGAGTAATAAAATTTTGGGATTATATTCAGTGATGTTGCTGAAAAGGATTTATAGAGCAAACATCGTGACCTGCAGGGAAGTGAATAAGCTGTTCCTTTTTCATAAACAAGAAGTCGGACCTTCGAATCCTCATAGCAGAGATATTTTTGTGCAAAAGAGAAAATTATAACAAATTATAATTTTGACGAATACCGTTACAAAATTCCCAAAACTGCCCCTGTAGTCACAAATGATGCATTGGGAAGAAATTGCACTGCCATTTCCAATACCTTTAAATTGGAGCAAAATCAGACACAGAGAGGGACCGTTGGCTTCACATTGGCGTCCACCCATAAACGTGTCACATAATTATAGGCCAGGGCGACAATGTCTGATGGCCAATCGGACAAAATATACATGTATTTGCCTGCCAATTTCCATGTGAATTTCAAATATCCGGCTAGTAGTTTTTGAGAAAAAATTCCGGAAACCATTTGGCAGAGGAAAAAATATAATAGTAAAGAAGTAGAAGAAGAAGAAATAGAAGAAATGGAAGAAGAAGAAGAAGTAACGCAGCAAAAACAAACAAAAATTCCCCCACTTGGTTTGGGGAACGAAATGAATATATTTCCTTGCTATAATAAACGACTACAAACTGAAACAGGAGATACAGCACAGTGCGTCTAAACAATTACCGTAAGAGTGGAATCATATTTTTTACCATTATACTTACTGGTCCAATGCGTCTATCCTCGGTCCACTATTGCGTAGAGGCCCACAATGGTTACCGTGATTAAGGAGGCGAAGACACATACCATAATTAGTTTGAGATGCAACCATTTGGCATAGACCCACAATACTACGTTTGTTGCGACTGTGTTTGATTTCATCTGAAAATAAAAATAATTTAAACAATTTGCATTAAGCTAGACAACACAATATCATCAGAACATTTGAGAAAGGAACGATGTCAATAAGATCAAAATGGAGGGAGCTATATGAGGCAGTTCGGCCTGGTTTTAAATGTGTTATATATTGTTCTTTATTTGAATGTTTTAATTTCTATTTTATTCTACTTTATTCTATCCACTCATTCATTTATTCATTCATTCATTTATTCATTTTCTTGTATTCTAATTATGTCGTTCATCAGGGGGTTCAAATCCGTTTTGCGTTTGATGCCGGGTTAAATTATCTCTCTTAACATGTCTATAAGTGTATTCGTATATGTGTATTTATTTAAGTAATCTGTAAGCTGGTTATTTTCGAAACTTTGTAAAATGACCATCACATATGAAAACACATTCTGTAATATTTAAATAGCTTATGTAAAATTACTTTTATCATAAATAAAGACAAATTTGAGAATAGTGACAACAGTATTTTCAATTGAAAAACACTTTTCGAAACCTTTAAAAATCTTAACACCATGCTCTCATCATGAAAATAACATGTTGAAACAAAGTGCAATAACTTTTCACGTACCACAGCCAAAAACTGAATGTCCCACGGAATTAAAGTAAAAACACAAAAAAAATATCAACAGTTTTCTGTTAAATGAAACGAGACTAGACCGGGATTCGAACCCTGGACCAACGATCACATACAGGGCTCGTACCAACTGCACTACCACTGCACTTATATCCAAAATGTAATATCGAAGTTTTACTTAATACACAAAAAAGGTACGTATTAAACGTGTTGTAACGTTTCAAGACCGACTGGTCCCTTTCGAAATGACATATTTCCAAACTGATGAATCTTATTGAATATATCCAAAATGTATTAATGTTAGTAATGGGTTTTTTTCTTCAGTGGGACAGTGATCCTTAAGGAAGGCAATACGATAACAAGTGGTGTGTTGATGTTATAATTATAACTATTTTATTTAACTCATTCACCCCTGACATTTCATAATGGACTATTCCAACCTTTGAACTGGAAGAGTTCAAATGTGTCCTCAGGGGTTAATGAGTTAAGGTATTTAATTATTTACAGCTGGATTACCACGAATGGAGAAATGCGTATTTGGCAAGACAATATAATTAATATATCTAGAGTTTAAGGTATTAATCATCTGCGAAATTCACATCAAAATTTACATCAAGAGTTAATGAATATCAGTTACGAGATCACAGTGATGTTGATACACAAAAAATAAAGATTGATAATCCCTCTATCCGCTTGTAAGGCGATGCCGAATTTCTGTTACCTTTGCTTGCTGTTACGAGTCCGAAGAACAAAACCGTTAAGAGGAAGGGCGACATATTCGTAATATCTGCAACAAAGAAATTAAAATGGCAATGTAAAAATAAACAAAGGGTCAATAAAACCATCATTGAAACTAAAAATATAAAAATATATTGCAAATCATGTACACCTTAGGAAAAAATGTTTCAAATGGATAAGCGTCTTCTTCTCCATCAATTACATCTTTGTCAAATAAAGGTAAAAGCATGTCCTCATAGTGAGGGTCGACGAAGAAACTAATTTGCTATATGTAATTCAAATTTTAGCGACAGTGACCTTTTCCTTTGGCTAAACATACAAACAACAGAATTCTTCTTCATTCTTTGGGTAACCCGCATACTAAATATGAGCTTTAAGATATCATTTGTTCTGAATACTATATAAGTAGCCCAAACCTTGTAATTCTAACTCAAATTCGATAAAACTAGGGCAAAATATGAACAATTAAAAGATTTACATAGAAACTATAAATCTCTCAAATTATACTTATCAAATAACAAAAAACTTGTTGCAATAGTATAGACCTGAGGGCCTCAAACCTGGTTATATCCAGTTTCGGTGCACTGGAATGAAACATCCGAATCCTCAGAAATAAAAGTAGTAAATAAATGAAGTTAAAAACCAGTTAACCTCCACAAAAGAAAACAAAATTGTCAAATTCACAGTCAGAAGTATCATTTCGTATTTATCAACATTTTCAACGTGGGAAAGTCTTCTTGAGAATAATATGCGGTGTATGAACACTAAAAGTCCTTAGCAGGTAAAACAAGTATAAAATACTTTTTCTGAAATAAGAAAATAGTGTGAATTTAGCTCTACTTACTTTGCAGGAGTGATGCCAGTCACTTGTCCGAGTGCCAATATTGTGAATGTCTGTACTGCAGTCTGGTAAGCTATTTATTCGGATGAAAACGAAATTAAAAACCTTGATTGATTACTGTGCAAATTATGCTAATGAACAAATCGTATCATCATGATGCAATTCACATTGCTGAGCGTTCAAGGTTTTCATGCACTGGTTTAGTTATTTAGGGCTATTGACCCGTATTTGTGTATTTTATCTGTATTATCCGACTTTTATTATCTGTTAATATATTACCGTCACATAAATGCACACGCTATAAATCAAAGAGACTGTAATTTTGCTGCTATTATTTAAGGTGTACCACAAATATTTTAATGTATGTGCATTTCTATAATAGTTTCTCCAAAAAATGATAGCTTTACGAAAGGTTGCCGTTTTTGAACTAGGTTATATCCAAAAGTTTCATATTTCATTTTATTCCAACGCTTCCAGTTTTGAATTTTCTCTCGCTGATGGCATAGAAAGAAAGCTATGAGCTCTTTGATGCTAAAAATATTTATACTTCTATGAATCTGTTATATTGTGGAATATTTTCGAATATCATCGATATCACATCTTTAAATGCTAGTTCTATTACTTTCAATAAACTATGGGTTTTATCAGTAATATGTAGACACTATAAATTGGGCAGTAACCGGGAGCTCATTTAAAAAAATATTAGTTTTACACTATAAATAGACCAGTTCACAGCTATGTGTAGATACTATTAATGAGGCTGTTAGTGGAAGCCGCTTTATAAATTTTCGATGTATAGAAAGATTTGTTTAGTTACGTGTATATATCTGTATATTATGTAAAATAAACGGATAACTTCAATAAAATATAACATAAAATTATAGAATAATTGCAGAGATATTAATTGTCTTGGGCCAACACTTATTATTGATAGGCATTGTTGAAATGGCGTGCGGCGGCCATCTTGCAAAAACCGGAAGTGAATCCTTTGAAAGATGCCTTCATATCTAAAGTTAAATAATACCCCTACTATAAAGTTTATACACTATTTGATGCTTTTATCACAAAGTACAGCTTTTTTTTCTCGTCTACTGCGTTATTTATACTTAAGTCTTACTGCTCTTTGTTGCATCGCGAAAAGAAGAACAGTTGCAATTTGTTATTTGTTTTTCTATTCTGGTGTTAGCTGTCCATTTTAATAGTGTCCTGTGGTCCATATGAAATTTTATATTACATTGTATATGTGTGTACGTGAAATAAAGAAGATGGTTATGGTGATACCTTCGAGTCATCATCACTGTTCTTTTAAACTTTAAGAAAAATATAAGTTAAAACACAAAGATTTTCGTAATTTTAGCAAGAAATACTTAAAGTATTCGACATCATTTTTGTGGTATTCGTTGACAGTTTTATCGTGTAAAAGTATTATTATTCAGTGAGTGCTGCAATTTTAATGTTTAATTTAAGTATAATTAATGTCGCGTCAGTATTAAAAACAAATTAATAAGTCTTATCATATTATAGTTATCTGTATATAAATTACTGTACGTCATAAGGAATATTTTCCTGGTTATTGTTTAAAATTGATAAGAATATATATAAACATGCTACATATATTCATCGTATAACCAGATGAAATCATCACAGTCCCCTATTGTTTGGTTCCCTGCAGCACATTTCCCACTATATGCATTTGAAGACAATGGCACTTTGCAACAGGCGAACAAAATTAAATAGTTTTATCAACGGTTCAGCTATAATAAAAGAATACAATGATATACAAATGAAATATTATCACTAATACGAATTCATCTAGAATTGAAAATTACACAATGATAGAAAGGAGAAGCGAATAATGAACATTACGATCTCTTCAATGTCATTAAATACGGTGTATGTGACAATCACGTGTAATATATTAAAATTGTGTAGATTGTCTGATCCTTGTTTGAATATAATGGAAGACATTTTGATTTATTGATGATTCTTCATATACTTAATAAATCATGCAAAGTACATTTCATTTTCTTTTAAAGACGACCAATCGAACTTTACATTAATACATTATGAAGTATGCTTGTGACAGGTAACACTCGGAATAAAACTGATACTGATAAATATCCGCGATATCAATACGCGCAATGAGAAAAAGTAGAATAAGTTCATTTTAATTACACAGAACCTGTCCACAACACATCAAACCAACATTGTATTTGTTTATTTATTATTATGATATGAAAGAATGATTTTACCTGTAATTTAAAAAAAACTTTTTAACTGATGGCAAATTGGCAAAATGTCTCAGCTTATCATTATCAGCTTGTTGCTGTGCTAGTTATTGGTAAAGCTATAGCGATGTGTTTAGCGTTCTGGAAAATATATTAAATGTATATCAATCGATATATAGGTTACTTAGAATAAAATAAAACACACACAAAACAAATATACCCAATAGTTTTAAATGAAAAAGTGATAATTTACTGATATAGCGCATGGCTGCCTCTAAAATTGGTATATGCATACTATGCAAGATCAATATCATTTCGTTTTGGCGTCGTGTCATTCTCGAATATTATTTCTATTTTTTAGCTATTTATGATGAGGGACATATTTATATTTACATTTTTTTGCTCTGCACTATATAAAATTTGCAAAAAAATGCTTTTTATTTCCCCATGAACGTAATAGGATCAGTTTCAGTTTTTCAGTATTTCCTCCGACCTCTCGACACATTAGATCATCGTAAGAAGCAAACAATGAGATGACGTTAAGCTGTCTCAGACGCACTGTCGACTTCATTGATATAAAAAAAGATACTTCAATGTCAAATCGAAAATAACTATAATTTTAAGAATATCATTCTACGTATTGAATACGGGGACCGCGGTGGACGTGTGGTTAAGACGTCTGACCATTTTAATCAGTTGCTCTGTATCACTGACTCGAGGGTACGAGACCTACGTGGGTCAGTCGCCAGATACTGGCCGTAGGTCGGTGGTTTTCCTCCGGGTACTCCGGCTTTCATCCACCACAAAAAACCTGGCTGGCACTCATTCAATGACCCTAGCTTTTAATAAGACGTCAAACACGAACAAACAAAGACTTTGATTGATTACTGTGCAAACATTATGCTAATGAACAAATCGTATCATCATGATGCAATTCACATTGCTGAGCGTTCAAGGTTTTCATGCACTGGTTTAGTTATTTAGGGCTATTGACCCGTATTTGTGTATTTTATCTGTATTATCCGACTTTTATTATCTGTTAATATATTACCGTCACATAAATGCACACGCTATAAATCAAAGAGACTGTAATTTTGCTGCTATTATTTAAGGTGTTCCCACAAATATTTTAATGTATGTGCATTTCTATTTTCTGCTGCAATAAAGTTCTACAAATTGTGTAGGTTCTAATATTCTTATATATTCTTATATTTCTATATAAAGTGTATTTCATGTGGTATTCATCAATTCCAGTCCTACTACATGAATATTTTTTTCAGTTTGTAAAAATTGATGAACGCCATCAGTCATGTAAAATGTTCTTAAATGAATCATAAGGGTTACAATGCTGAATACAGAAGAGGACCCAACTGTATCTACCTACATTAAGTACACATTTGACAAGGTTTCCATATTATTTTCATATAAAATAGCGGAAATGTCAATGTTTTTACTGGTGGTCAGTAGCGTATCTGCCTAAGGCTCGAGTAGACACGTGCCTACACATACATTAAAGATTATACTATATCCAGGATGTTTTGTATAGGTCTAGTACAAATTACGTCAGGTTTTAGTTGGGGGTTTTTTCAGTCAAAAAAGATCTTGTAATACACAAGAGTGCAACTTTCAAGCTTATTTTAAAAGTAGTGCCACAACGATGAACAAGTTTTTGGTCCAGAAAATAAATTCGAAATATCAAAAGTTCAGAGACATATTTATTTTTTCCTCTCGTAGTGAAACTGCCTCGTCTTCCAAAGCTACTCAAAGTAAGGCGTCATTCTTTAAATCCCATGCCCCACCCTAAACCAAATTAGCCGCTTGCATTTCTGAAGGAAAACAAAACACAACGTCTTCCTGACCCCGATGTGTAAATCACAATCAACAATTTGCATGATAGGCATGCATTTGTCTATGCAGACAAAACATTTAATATTTTAATATTTGTCTGCAGAAACTTTTACATTGTCTAATTACAAAAATAGAAGAATGCTTGATAACCAAGGTAGCACATTCCAGTTTTTCGAAAACGAAAAGATAGGAAATCTCGCTTCTGTATTACAATCTTTCCTAATACCCATTAATGATGGATACGGATCTGCCTCGTTTGTATGTAATTCCGAAATTTTACCCCATGTTACAGTTGATTCGGTCGGTATTCGAAGGCTTGATCAAAATAGCATAAATTCATGACTTCATCATGATATCACAGATTTCGACTACTGACAGACAAACTTATTACAGTGCATAGTGTCCGAAGACGCGGGTTAATGAAGTCTATTGGCAAGTGTTATGGTCGCCATCATAATATTTAAATATAATATGGAAATATTTGTTTGATATGAAGGCCGATGTTTTTGATTTTGCTCATTAGAGTGGTTTTGTTGTCACTACCCAACTTCTCATGATGAGGACGTCACATAACATGGAGTTGACCTGTATTTAAATGCCGTATGTCATCGATGACGCAGAAGATGCTTACCCTTCCGGATCGCCTGGTCTTATTCTCCTTGTATTTTTCAAGGGTCTCCATGCATTTGTTCATCTTTTCCCTCAATTTTATCGATTTTGAGTTCACTCTGTGGTTTTGTTGACTCTTTGATATTCTATTTTTTAGGAACCATCTTACAAACCAATAAAAAGTTTATTCTAGTTTTTATATTTTTAGATAACAATATAACAATTCGTGTTTATATTACTTTTAAATGATTTTTATTTATAAGATTCTGTCAGTGACAACTAGTTGAAAACTCCTGCTAAAATCATCATTCAGTGAATTTACATCATTACCACTCATTCTTAGATTCGTATTATTTGAAATATTTTATCATAAAACAAACCGGTAAACTAATCAACTGATTGTATTTAAACTTTAAAACTGTTGTCGTTAAACTAAAAACACACACATTTATCAGCCAATAGTTGTTCAAGTGCCTACACAAGATTTCTACGCCAGCTACGCCCCTGGCACTAGTGATCATTTATCTTCCAGAACATTTATGTTAAAACTGAAAAAAAAACTTAAAAAATCAAAAGAGTTTAAATTTAACCTTAAGGAGCAAAAGTGAAAGATATTGTTACAAAACATTTAATATGATATCAATA
>JAUMHH010167486.1:0-16684 GCA_032359455.1 Chlamys rubida | reverse complement strand
GTAGAATCATTTATTTTCGCGGGGTTAAAATTTCGTGGTTTTCATTTACTAGCCTGTTTCAAGGACATTATATTTCGCTGATTTCTGATTTTCTCCTATCTATATCATACCAGTTTTATGTTTTTGTGGGGATTTAATTTCGTGGATTTTTGTTATCCACGATTTAAACGAAATTGAATGTCCCACGAAAATGCGTTTACAGTATGCAGTGGATCTCTGTGTTTTGTCCACGGTTGGACAGGGATACATGTACTTGCAATGAAACTTGTTGTGAACACTACTTGATTTTATTGTTATTTGAGTTGGATAGGCGAGGTATTGATATAGGCTAGATATGAATAAACATATAAATTTATATACGGATTAAATCCGGTTTTGGTCGGGTTCAAGGGGTGAAGAATTGAGTTTGTCGAAACTAACTTTATGAACTGCGAAAACAATAACAGTTCAAGTTGAATTTGTTTCAAGACCAACTCAATTCATAAACCTATAAAATCGACCAAAGCCAAAATCAATCCTTATATTTTAATCTACATGTGTCTTTTTTATTATTTAGAACTTGTGAAAGTCCATTTTTATAGTTTGTCTCATGTTCTGGAGCTTTTGCAAGTCTACGTATTGCTGTAATGTAAAACAAAACAGTCCGTCATTGACGGATCATCAAACAACATGATGACGTACGCTGATAGTTCAATAAAGTCATTGTGGAGAAACAAAATACAAAATATATTTTAAATGCCATATTAAATGTTTGTTGATGAATTCACAGGTTGTACCAGTACTGGAGGGAATAATAAAATATTCTCCTTTCATGAGGGTGTGACAGGGAAATCTCCAACTCGAGGGATGACATTCTTGATGTCTTACCCGAGGCTTTGCCGAGAGTAAGAAATTCGAGAATATCATCCCGAGGGTTGGAGATTTCTCTGTTACACGCTCCAGGTAGGGGATGATATTTTCACCAATCCTGTTTAACTCACAAATCCGCAGACAAGCGATGATTGCATGAAATATAACCTAAGCGTCGATTGCATGTTTTTCCAACAAACCCGAGTTGTCTTCCATGGTCTGCTGTACTGTTGACGTGACGTCATACTATTGTTATGCATGGGGCTATCTCCCCAAGGGGGTGACAAGCTGATATTTTCCGGCTTAAAAGGGAGAAACACCTGTGAAGGGTGGGAGAATATGACTTCCACGTCGGGTAGTCATTTACGCCATTATAGGGTCGAATTCGGTCCACTGTTTAAATCGACATCCGGTCGAAATACCCACAGGGGCGTGCGTTGCTTATTTTACTTGTTAAGCAAAGTAAGGCAGGTCTTTTCAACAAAAATATGACGAGGAACCCCTTATGTACCCTTTTACAAATATATTAAGCGGTCCATGCCCCTGTGAATATATATTGTTATATCTAAAGATGTTTGCCTGATAGCTTCATCGACACTCACTGAGTTATGCTTTCTTTTGGTCCCTGCACCACTTGAATATGTCATGAAAAAAAGGGTATGCACGTGGCTAGCTATCTGATTGGTGTCATGTAAAAACATCTTACTAATCGCCATAGGAAGATACATGTCCTTTGAATAGTACGGTGGAGCAATAACCGACATCAAAGCCGGTCAATTGTAACGTTACGCTACCGCATGATTCTTATGATGTACATTAAAGGATCAAACTAGTCATTTTGGATCGTTCACAAGGTAGCGCGCATTGAACAATTGGTTTTGCTATCACATACTCCAGGGATGCAAAGCACTTTTGTGACTGTTACCCCTGGCATTTAGGGATTGGTGTGCAGGCAAAGCAAATTGGTCAAATGAAACAAAAATGCAGAGATTATGTGATTTTTAATTTTTCAATGTTAGCATTAAATGTAAATATATGACAAAATCAAATTATAAAAAGTAATGTCCAGACACTATCACGAGTGCTTCAGTGTTTGTAGTATGTAGTATCGGTCCTACCAACCATCCAAACATTAAGACTTGGTTTAAACTTTGTTTTATTCAAAATTTGTTTGACAATACATCGAAGTACATGTTTTATAGAACAGAAAAGGAAACAAAAACAAGTGTCGTGACACTTATGTAAATTTGTTACCTGCTCAATAATCAACTTTTCAACACTAGCTACAGTAATGAAGTAATATGTACAACAGAACAAATACGGGGAAAAGGGGAGGGGGTAATGGATTGATATGCAGCGGAAGCCACATTATAGTGATTATCTGCAGTATTTTATATAATCTTAACAGTTAATGCTCTACAGCCTCAGTGTACACATCAACATCGGGGTAACCTAAGTCTGAGTGTTTCCTTGAGCGTGTAGATGAAAATTTCAGCAATGCTGTAAATGGACACTCAATATAGGTTAAAATGTATATACAAGTTACATAGTATAAATTACCACTAAATCAACTATTCATAAAATTAGTATGTCATAAAAGCACCGCCATGATTATTAAAAACGTAGCAGTTCACATACTAGCCATCACACTTATCAAATACAAGTCCATAAAACACTTTCCAGCCTCGTCCCTGGCACGTCCTGCTCTTTCAAGGTAACACATCACTTTATCAATCTATCATAATCATGGCCAGTTAGTGACATAATATGGTTTAAAGAAGCATATAAATCCAAATCCATTTTAAAACATAGTAGTAAAACGAATGCAACACAACATACATATATATATGTCAAAATGAAATTGTAAAAGGACTATTATTTTAGTTTTGAGTATAACATTTTGGACGGCTAGAAAAATTGTAGTGTTTTCTTGATGGGTTAGAGAGTCATCACCAAAGTGGTAAAGATTAGTAGATAGTTGATACGGCAAACTCAGAATATGAAGCTGTCTAAGTGGTGTATATTTATTACATTTTAGCAAATAATGTGTCGAGTTCTCAATGGCACCGCAGGGACAATTCGGGGATGGTATGATGTTTTTCGTAAACAAGTGTTCTTTTAGGGAGCTACATGACATACGCACTCTTGCGTGGTAGATTTGACCCAGACGTGAACCCTGAAAGTAGTATGAAGGTGGACATGCTTCACTATTAGATTTCAGAAAGGCTTTTAAATGGGAAATGGAAGGGTTATTTCTAATATGTAATGGAAGTGAATTCCAATTGTTTACAGCAGACGGAAGAAATGTATTTAGATACAATTTTGTTTTTACAAAGGATAGGTGTCAGACATGATGGGTCAGAAAGTCTGGTATTATAACTATGAACATCACTAACTGAATTAGGTAAGAGATTATAGAGATAATCTGGAGTATTTTGATAAAACATTTTATGGAATTGTAACAATTTATGATGGAGTCTACGGTCTATTTATTCCATCCTACTTCTGTATATACTTTATCTAAGCTTACAAGTTAAGGAGCACCTGAAACAATCCAAGCAGCTTCCAAATTAACATTCTCTAGTTCAGAAATATATTGTTTGGAAATGCTATCCCAGACAGTGTCATCATATTCTACAAGTGGTCTAATAAACGAAAAATATATATTTTGTAATGTTTGCCTGTCGAGTTTAAATTTTAGAGATCGCATAATATTTAATCTAGACGTTGCTTTCTGAATTATTTGTTGAACATGTTCAACCCAACTGCAATTATTCGAAAAAAGATCTCCAAGATGTTTATGCAACAGAACCTCTGATATTTCTTCATTGCACATATGTAAGATCGGATGAGGTTGACTGCTTCTTTTTCTACTAAGAGTCATGCTTACCGTTATTTTAGGATTGAAATAAACTAACCAAGAGTTTGACCATCCCGTAATATTTAGTAGATCTGACTCTATAATGTTGACGCAGAACACCACAATTTGTGTGTGAAAATTAATTGATGCCTGGCACGTTTTTGAAGAAGTGTGGATTTGCTTCCATTCGAATTAAAATTCTTAAAACAAAGACAACATTTTTAATGTGAACAAGACCTGTAAAACAGGTCCTTGATTGTTAAGACATGAAAACGTCTAATAGTTTCATCTGAAAAAAGTTCTATTTCAGTTTCTTTTTTGCGCAGATACCTTATGTATCACTTCCGACAAATACTAACTTCTTCATTTGAGCAACCTATGCCACTTTTAGTCAATATATCTAAAAGCCATTTATATTATGAATATTTTGTTTTACATTTCCTGTACCTTTACATTTACGAGATTTCGCAAAGATACGAAGGCGACCTTTGCTCAGACATTTACTCTTCATTACGAGATATATATTAACAAATGAGTTAAGAAATATTCCCTTAAAGCAATGTAATAACAAAAGTCTGATAATAAAATGAATAAGATATGAAAACAAATGTATTAGAACAAATTCTAAAAAGTGACAAGGATATACCATTTGATCTCTAAATGGATTATTAACAATACCTGTATCAATCACGCCAAGTGATGGAGCAAAGTTGAATTTGGATTTTTTGGGGACCTAAAATGTACTGAAAGGTTTATTGTAGGCTTGTAGCGAATTTCATTGCCAATAACCTGTAATCAGGTGCATTGCTTTTTGTTGGAGGCAAGGGAGGTGTCTTAGGCCCTCAACGTTTTGAATACACAGGGTACTTTGTTGTGCAAAGTGAATACTTTCCACCATTTGTTTTGGACTGAATTTTCGCACAATATTTGAAATAACACCACTTCTTCATACTATGGACATTTTTGGTATACAACATTTAATAAGAATGAAAAATCCTACATTTTACGTTGAAATTTCCACAATATGTTCGATTAAACTTACATTCTGGATCAAAAATATATTATTAAAGCACTACATGAAAGAAAATGTTCTTTCCCAAGTAAAACAATGCAAAAAATACGATTTGTTTTCTTCAGAAAAATACTTTCAGGCTAATATTCCATTTTTCGATCCCCATGCTGTAATAAGGTTAATTAATCACTTAATAATTATAAGAGTTATTCAAAGTAATAACTCCAGATGCATAAAAGATTGAAAAGAGTTAAAACAGCAGCATGAATCTCGTAGCACTTTTGAAACAAAAGTTATGAGGGGGCAGGCTCCTAAGTAATTTTAAAATAGCTGGAAATAGTCCCTTTGTCATTTTTGGAAACTACATTAGGACAAAAATTACAAATTCTCTGATAGATATATTTGAAAGTGTTTCCGAATATAAATAGATACATAACATTTTAAAATAAAGACCACTTTATTGAAAAAATATATCAATTTGATGGGTTTTTATATTAAAACTACCATATATATGAAGAATTTTGAAGATACTTATTATTTTGTGGAAATAAAGGCACGTTTTGTTTGAAAAGCCGAATATGATAAGTCTTTACATTACACCTAGATATGTATGAAGAATGTTAAAGGAACTTACTATTTTCGAAATAAAGGTTAATTTGGTTAAAAAAGACATCAAACCAACACTAATTGTGATAAAACAATACAGACATTTAATGGGTCATTACATATACAATATACAAGCAGCATAAGTTCAAATTATAGGTTTTTATATCGAAGTGAAGGCCCTTTTGATAAAAAATCAAATAAGATAAATCTTTATATGAAACCAACACAAGTATAGATAAGTTTCAAGAAGTTTCTTTTTCTTTCGGGAAATACAAATCACATTGTTTAAAAAAAATGATGAGATTTTACGAAAAACAAATAATTGATTGTAGGAAAAGAATGCTATCACAATGACGAAATAATTTGATTGTGATTCTCACACGTTATAGCTAAATAAGTCTGTTTGTATACAACTGGTGTACTGATGTCCCTTTGACAATTAAGACAAATTGTGGATTCCATGCATGTATTCATTTGCCACCGCCTTCTCCCACAAAACCAGAGAGCTGTATTTCTTGTCATTCACTGGATCTGAAGATATACATTGGATATAAATATATATTAGATGTACTGTATATATTATAAAGCTAACAAAAGTTTAAAACTTTTTAAAACATGAAATATTTGGCGGATTTGATCCACATGTATACTGAATATGCTATCTTATCTTGTGCGTGTTTAAATAAATGTAAATGCCTTGTTATAAGCAAACTAGAAATCCCCTTAATCACATAAGAAAGACAACCAGAAATAGAAATAAAAAAATAAAACAAGATACGGAAGCGAAATCTAATGTTCCAATGGGTATCAATGACACATTATTGCCAACGTTCTTATTTTAAAGCATTTAAAATTTAAGCGCATTCGAATATGAGCACACTATCAAATTTAAACTGATATGAGTATTTATGATTTTGCGCAGAGCAATATAGACAATAGAATATTTTGCCAGTAACTTACATAATCATAATATTTAATTATTTAACATGTATAATATTTGTTCTGTTTTTCTACGACATAAATACAAATAAATAAATAAATAATTAAAAAGCAGGTAAATAAATTAATGGTGTAATACAACTTACCAGTGGGGGTACCATCCACATTCCGCCTGTTTCTTCGACATTTCCTGCAGAGCCAGAAACAGCAAATCATTTTTGATGTCAGATTAAACGGCAAAGAAAATGGAGGACGTCTAGAGCATTCGTGGATGAGTCTGAATCGCTGATAGCACCAGTGCAGATGTGTTTCAGCTTGTACTTTTGCATACGAGTTACTGAAAAGAAACGAAGAAAATGTATTAAAATCATAGGGGTAGAATAACGACTTGGTCATTTGTTTAACATATATGTGAGGCGTTTTTATTGCACATTTGTTTTTAACGATGCAAAAGTGATATGCAAATTGTATAGCGCAATTGACAACAATAAATCAGTCTATACATTTTTTTTGAAAGAATCTTATCGAATTGAAAAAACAGCTATTTTGAATACTGCAAAAGTACAAATATTCGCTATTTTTTTATTTATAATATTTGTGATTTATACTTCAACCCTGAAAAATATTACACGCGAACATAGTAAGACGCAATGAGATATTCTTTCAAAAGATGCGAAAATGTCCGCCTTCCGATTAGTCGGCCAAATCAACTGGCAAAAATACGTCAACGTTTTACAGTATTGATAAAAAAGTACCTACCTAAACATTGCGATGAGCAGATTTAGCAGTAAGATGCTTGCAAACATCATATATATTCCCATTAGTAAAGGAACCAAGTAAATTCCGATCGCCGTCGGACAACGCGGAAGGGTACCATTCTCGTAGAGGAATGGGTCGAATGTACAGTCTGGCTCTTTCACTTTAAAATATTTTTATTAATTTAAAGAACATTGATTATTCTTCATGAGCAATTGTTTTGATATTATGATATATAAATACATTTGTACTTTAACGTCGCAGAGGGCATTTCAGAAATTAATTTTAATTCAAATTTAATTGCAACATTAAGTGAAAGATAAATTGAAAAAAAAAAGTTAAAACATAACAAGAAATTACACAAACAATGAATAACATAGATGTATACAAAATTGTCATATTAGTAAGAATGCTTTTCCTACGTTCAAGGATATCCAGATTCAGTTCCCCATACAGATTCCAATACGGGATGCGGAGTAGATTGAAAACAAGATCACCATCTATCCTTGAGGCAGGGTATAGGTTGACATAAGCTGCTATGGCATACGTTATCACGCAAACCGACAGAATCGCCAAAAATGAAAGCAGGTCATAGAACTAAAAACAAAAAAAGACGATAAATCCGAAGGATGAAGAAGTAGAACTGAAAACAAAATGAAACTTTACGCCTAAAGTCAAGTAATATCCCCTGTTCCTCTATAACAATTTCAAAATAAGAACTACATTGTAATGCACACTAGATGATAAACTATCGGCGTAAAAAACTGATAAAAAGTCTGTCGAAGATGTTATCAGTTCTAATCCATTTACATTAAGTTCTCAGCAAGAAATGTTACCAATGCCCCCAAAGCTATAGCTAAAGCCCCAGCATCAGCGGACGAAGCATCGCAATAGATGACACCGATATTAATATGTCTTTATTCTTAATATATCACCCCCTCAAGTTACCGTATATATAAACAAAGTCTGATCTTTTTTAAAAAAGGAATCTCAAGTTATGACCGAAATTGTCTCAACAAATCATATGACAAAACGGCAATTTCAAATTCTGAAAACTTAAACTTGGCATTATACCTCTATGTAACACGTCAATGAAGTATCAACACAATTTGTCTTCAAGATGTTGAGTTTAAACTGGTTAAAGTCGCAGCCAAGCAGGGTTCGTTACGGCTGTCTTGAAATCCAAGAAATTTGCCCATTCAACGTAAAGTATATCCCCCTTGTATACTTTCCAGAAAGTATCATGGTTAGGTTCGATAGAATCAGATAATTACTGACGGTACAAAAAGGGCAAAAACTGCTTGGGGAGGGGAATTGCAACGTTAAAAAAGGATATAAGGTGAGCTTCTTCACTGTTTACGATTAAAAATTAAAGTAAGAAGTTTTGTTGAAATTTGCATATATATACAATATCTTTAAAAGGAGTTATCCGGGCAAACCTTTACACACTGTTATATTTCAGTATCCATCTGTCTTCGTTATTGAATGGGTATAAAAAGACGATAACGAGGGGAAAAGAGTTTTTTGGAAGAAGAAGAAAAAGGAAGGAGAAGAAGTAAGGAAGAGCGGGAGGGTGAGGTATACAATTATATAACTGTTCTTACCATTTTCGTTATCATCTGCAACTGTGGTCCAATTTTCTTATGAAATGCAAACAATCCAATCAGACTTAGACACAGACTTATAAAAGATAAGGAACAGACCATGCGTCCAAATCCTAAAGGAACTAATGTCGGTTCCAGTAGGAACAGGCAAAATCCCACAACGAACAGGATAATCCCGAAAACGTCAAAATAGTTCCATGTATTCCGAAAATATGTTTCAGGACCCGATGCATTTAACTGTAAAGATAGAAGCATTGAAAACAAAAAATTAAAACAAAAATATATCGTTTACCTTGGTATTATTGTTAACACGGTAAATACATGGTAATACGCGAATGATCTAAAAACAGTAAGCAATGAACCACTGTATAAAGCGACATTTTAGTTGTTGTTTAATGTTTGTTTTTTGTACTTCCCAATAAGAGCGAATTTTTCATGAGAGCGAATATTAGTCCTCATTTCACCTTACAAAATAATTTGGACGAAATTATGGATTTTATCAGTGAAGAGCGAATATTTGACTGCGGGATAGTTTCAGTATAGTAAATTAGTATGCATCTATAACTAACAAACTATTGAAATATATAAATAGTATATACTTTTAAGTTACACAGCACCATTTGGTGGGATACGCTTTTCTTCCTATTGCTTGTAACATTATCATGTTTTAACCAAAATCATGATTTTAAGGTTAAATGCTTATTAAGTTCGGACTAGCCCGAATATGATGAAATGACTCACCTGGATTATTTCGTCGAGGACCAAAACGAGCACACATCCTACCAATGCGAGTTCAAAGGCAGTTAGATGTTTGTCAAATCGGGACAGAAGGGTATAGGCGAATAGCATTAGAAATGCTACATAGATCATCTGAAAAGTCAATAACATGTTTTTTTTTCATTTCATTCAGAAACATGCCGACAGTTTGAATTTTGCTATTTAGCAATATGATAATTAGAGACAAAAATGAAGAAAAGAGCACGGTATTCTTGGTTGTTTGTTTCGTTCACGGCATTGTGTCCTCACAGAAGCTAAGATCTATTTTGGGTTCCCCCGGGCAAAACACATGGTCGGAAACGCCTAATGATTCTGCCGCTGTTAAACGTAGGTTGTCTCTCAGGCTGCTGCAGAATGCTGTAGCTCTATTGTAATTGTAACTCACACAGAATCACAGTTTGTTAGCTTCTTCATCGACGACACCAGCCATGTAAATCTAGGTCAAGTCTACGTTATGGCACTTCCTCTAAGCGAGGACCGATTTAATGACGATGGACAACAAGGCACAAGTATGAACATAATCAAAAACATGGACCTTCATGTCACACACACAAAAGTCGATAATATACACATCTATTTATATTCATGATGTTTGTTCTGTATATGACTCTACCAACTGAAAACAGCTGCCATAAGACTATGAATACACTATGAATACAACGATTCTCGTGCAACCGGTCAGCTGATTTCACACACAATGACAAAGTATATTACTACGCCTAGTACCGTTTCTGAGAAGACTTATCTCCCCTCCTTCGGGATAACTTATATGCGAGAAATGATAATAAAAATCACAAAAATCATAAATCGTGCACCACTGTACTATTATTATGTTTTTATTTAATTTGAAATTAAAAACTCCCAAACGTCCGGCTGGATAATCCCCGTGACATCAACTTGCACATTAAACCCAGAGGACTTTAATGGCACAGGGCACTTCATTCATCAATTTATCATCATTTACATCTGAAGTTATTTTTTAGCAAACAGCATATTCACCGACTGTACATTTTACTTAAAATGATCTCTTTGCCTACTGCAGACGGGTGTCCTGGATGGTTACTATGGTGACCGATGATTTAAAAAAGTGCGGACATAAACTTTTTAAAATATATAATATGCGGTGTTCAGTGCAAAAAAAACACCAAATAAGATAAACTTTTAAATGAAAGGAATATCAAGTGTTGGCTTTTATTAGATTCAAGATATATCTCTTTCGTTTCAACAACATCAGCTGATCGGAAGTTGAACAATTGAAGTTTGTGCGTAGGCTGGAGTTCTGGCTATTCCTTTTTTATGGTTTTCTGTCCGATATCAATATCAAAAATAATAAATTTGCAAAAAGTGTTGTAACTTTTTTTGTAGTTCACCTAACGTAAATGTATGAATTGAATTAATTTCTGTTCATGTACATTAAGGCAATGAATAGCAGTAGCTGATCTACATATCTTCTGATATGTAGATCAGCTACTGCTATTCATTGCCACAATGTACATTTAGTTTATTTCATATCTTGTATGATAAAACTTCTCATTTTGTATTTGGGTATGAAGCAAATTAAAAGCAAATAATATTCATAAGAAGACATTTAAGTAGCAAAGAGATTAAACGAATCCTTTGTTACCTTTAAGGTATGACAGAGAAATCTCCAATCTCAGGGGTGATTTGTTTAGTTGTCTAACCAGCGACAAACTAATAATTACTCCGAGGATTGGAGATTTCTGTAAAACCCTCAAGGAAGGGATTGATTATTTTTCTACCATCTATTTTAGGCACATCTTGCGTATGGATATCGCAATTAACATTTTGTTAAGTAACATTTTAGCCAGTGCTGTTCTGCAAGACGTTATATACCCCTACGGGGTAACAAGCTCATCATTTCCAATTAAAACGAGACACACACTTCTGAATGGTAGCCGAAAGTGATATCTACTCAAGATGGGAAAAAAAAGAACAAAATCGTATCACATAGCTCAAACATTGGTTGCTTTAAGTAATTATATATCACAGGTACCGTTGGGAGACATATATCCTCTAAACAATCGATTCTATGACCTATTTCTATATTTTAGCATCTAGTTATGGAAATACAATCTAGTTTACTTAAACTACCATCTAACTTTACAGAACACAACCTACATTATGAACTCATGGTCTAACTTAATGAAGTACCATCTAAGTTGTAAATACATGGCCTAAATTATGGTAACGTAGTCTAAATTATTAGAGCTCATCTACATTTTAAAACCATGTCTAAATTATCGGGCCATGACCTAGTTTTCAGGAACATTGACTAATTTTCAGAAACATAACACCTAATCTTAGATTAGACCTTGGTTCCCGAAAATTGGGGCATGGCTCCCGAACATTATCTGATGGTCCACTAACCCACTACCCATGATTTAGCGCCTCACCGGTGAAGCCAGTACAGGTAAAGCAGTCTGTAATCATAGCCCTATTATAGACAGTACATATTTGTTTTTGTACAAAGAACTGACAGGTGAAATTACAGATTCAATTAGTTCTTATTCTGGTCAGAGTGGCATTAATGTAGATAATGGACAGGTATTTAATAAAACTGAAATATAATTTAGTCCACAAAAACAGTTTGTTTTGGGTATTAAGAAAACAGATTATACATAATGAACAACTATAATATGTATTTGGGAATTATTTTTGTTTGTTGCTACACAGGCACTCTGAAAAATTATCCAGCAGACGAAGACAAAAGTGGGAGAATAAGCCCAAATTCTAAATCTTTCTTGGTTTTTTTTCTTTTCTTGTTTATTAGTAAAATGCCCGGGTGGATGAATAATTAATGTATTAATTCAATTTTGGTAATTAATTCATTTGAATTGTCCTTATTGCAAACATAACACATGTGCAATTAACTAAATAGTGTCCAATATATACATTAACGTCACTCTGACCAGAATAAGAGTTAATTGAATCTGTAATTTCACCTGTCAGTTCTTTGTACAAAAACCAATATGTACTGTCTGTGTAGCTATATAAAAGGGCTATGCTCACAGACTGCTTTACCTGTACTGACTTCACCGGTATGCGGCTACATCAAAGGAAATACATGGGTAGTGGGTGAGTGGACCATCACCTAATGTTCGGGAGCCATGCCCCAATTTTCGGGAACCAAGGTCTAATCTAAGATTAGGTGTTATGTTCCTGAAAATTAGTCCATGTTCCTGAAAACTAGACCATGGCCCGATAATTAAGACATGGTTTTAAAATGTAGATGAAGCTCTAATAATTTAGACTACGTTACCATCATTTAGGCCATGTATTTACAACTTAGATGGTACGTCATTAAGTTAGACCATGAGTTTATAATGTAGGTTGTGTTCTGTAAAGTTAGATGATGTTTAAGTAAACTAGATTGTATTTGCGTAACTTGATGCTTAAATAGAGAAATAGGACATAGAATCGATTTTTTAGAGGATACATGTCTCCCAGTGTAACGTGTCGACATTGTTTTGGCGAAGATAGTCCATTGCACGTCTCGCCACATGAAACCGAGCATTGTCTTGTTGAAAGATTACGTTATGCTGGCGGACAAACGGCACGGCAAAATGTTGTAGAACAACGTCAATGTACCGTTGAGCTGTCAAATTGCCTTCAATGACGACTAAGGGAGTTTTGCGGCCACAACAGACCCCACCCTACACCATAACGCTGCCACCACCACCACACCTGTCGCGTTCCACTATGCAGATATCGGCATAACGTTCACCGCGACTTCGAAAAACACGCTGACGCCCATCTGAGCGGTAAAGCGTAAATTGTGACTCGTCAGAGAAGAGTACACGGCGCCATCATTGCATACGAAACACGTTTGGACGGTGTCGCTGGAGCCATTGGAGTATGACGTCACGTCGATGACGGGTATTCCCACTGCAACGCGACGCGGCTTAATGTCGTGCAGTTTTGAACCGGTTGTAAATGTGCTGCAACCGCATGAACCGATCCTGACGAGGCGTTGTAACCTTCGGTCGGCCAGTTCGAGGGCGGTCGGCAGTTGTACCAGTAAGTTTAAGACGGCTGTAAAGACGACATATGTTCCTTTTGTGGACATTCAGTACTCTTGCTACAACTTTTGGGGAGTTTTCAGCAAATAGTAACCGCACTGCCCTGTTGCGTGTATCGTTATTTAGTCTAGACATTTTGACGTAATCACAAACAAATTTCTTGTGCCGGACTATTCTTACCCGATACATGAAGAATGATAAACAGGTCTGGGACGCATGCAATGCGGCCATATGTATCGGTGCACGTGCTTATCGGGCTATGTATTGAAGTCTCGCGGGCACGAGAACGCGTAGAATGACAGAGTTCAATCAACCGTGAATTGATGGTGAATATGTATGATACCATGCTATTCAACACGACTAACTATAGTTCAGTAATATTATTAAATTATGGACATTTAAAGGGGGTTGCGTTTCCTTTGCATGTCAGTGTATGTTGAATATGTAGATTTCGTAACCTTGCTAACGCGAAAACGTTCAACACCGCTACCAGTTTTACGAGTCGTAAAAGATATAGAAAGCAAGCGCTCCTATTTAACATTTAATCTGTCTACGAGAAAACCAAATATTTTACTGTATCATATGGCGATTTTGTCCATTTTCGGCTTATCAGTGGTACTTCGGGTAAAAAAATGGAATACTTAGCCTAAAATGTTCCGAAACATAAATGTAGATGACCGCCAAAATGCAAAGTTGTTTATAAAACCTTTTATCATCTATATATCACTTTATACCACCTACCGGTAGCACGGTCAAGTCATTAGCATTGGTTGTCAGTACGGAAATACTGAAGAAGAACTTGAAAACGGATTTTCCCATTTGGGAATATGTTCTCTCAAAAAGAATGTCTACTCGCGCCATGAGACATCTGAATAGTATCCAAACAAAATTGAACCGCGTAAGAAAATAATCCGTCATAAACAAATCAGTATAAAATTACGATAAAATGTTGTGAGGGTACCAACACCATTGTAAGCGTAAATGTACATACGGAGAAGTCAATGATAATAAACTTGTTTTAAAAATATGTTTTACATAGTTTTAAGGTTCACGCTCGCACGTGGATAAAATCCCGAGTCTACCTGCAGTTGCCTCCCGATTGTATCCACGTGCTCGCGATTAGAAAAATGTTCTCACGACAAACCCTGAAAACACAGTGTGATAATCTATAATTAAATATATTTATGTTTCTCTGCATCGCCAATATAAACACTACCAAGGCCAGTTCTGTGTTACAGTGTACGAGACCATAACACAGGCGTAGTGATATATCCACGGGTCCGACTAACTACCGGATCTCTATTCCAGTCAGCACTAGCAAGCGGATAAGCAAACAACCTACTATGATTCAATACTATTCACCGTTTTATGTAAGACTATTACAAAATGGGATTTAAATATATTGATTGATTAAATTATGAAAATACATTGTAGTATCGATAAGTTTGTATTTATTTCCACAAACTATATTTTTTATGAAAAAAGTCACGAGACAACATTCCGAGAGCTTTTCCATGGGATGTTCTGCCTCTTGAACAAACATTGCAAAATTCGAACGTAAAAGTGTGTTGAAATGAAAGTTAAAAAACTGAAAAATGTAAATATAAGCATAAAACAGCATTCTGTTCCGTGTTATGGTCCTACTTTGTGCTGCAGTCTTCTTGCATTTTATACAAATGAGACTGTCCTCGACTATGAATTTTCCCGCATGTTCGGTACTATCTTTGCGAAAATAACAGTTCATTTATTTGCTTTAACTTTTTTATTCTGACGCATCAACCCCATATATTTTGTTGTCATTTGTTTGTGTTTAAATATTTAATAAAAATACTAATGCCAATTGGAGGGTAAACTACAAAGCGTAGCTGTATTATACATTCCATAAACAAAATCAATAGTTATGTTATTAAAATATCAATAAAATGTCCAATTGATTCGAAAAATGTGTATCACTTAATTAAGGAAAATGATCACATGCCAAAATATTCAAATACAAATTAAAAAAATGATCTGAACGTGGATTCGAACCTACACCGTTAACTTCTGCTGGTCACAAGCTTACTGCGTTACACATTAGGCTACATCGTCCATAGAGGAATATGGAAATACAAACATCTGTCGCAGTTTTGAGAAACTTGATCAATCCTGTTTTTCATTATTTTGAGCACTTTCCCAAAGGAGGACAACTTTTCAGTCATACGATTTTTTTTTCGTAATACATCACGGAATGAAAGTTTATTCAAAAGTTGGTCCTCGGATGGGAAAGTATTGAAAGTATTTTTTTAAGTCTGGGAAACCACGCCACCTTCATAGATATAGTGAATATGGCTATATTTGCAGTATCTTATTAACAATACTTAATATCTCAGCAGTTCAAAAATTCATATTCAACTGGTTTTTTCGCTACTAAAAATTATTTACTTTTTTTTTTTTATTCGTTTTAATAAAAGCCGACACAGGGATTATGGGCAGTTTTTCGCCATAGCTCTTTTATACTTTTTTGTTTTTGGCAACAACAGACAATTATATTTAAATTTGTATTTTATTTAAGCCGTGTCAAAATCAATTTCAATTACATATTAAGTCACAAGATGATAATACATTTCAAACGTCAACGTTATCAATCCTATTCTGTTCATTTAAATGTTCATGAGGCATTTTATCCAACAACCCAGGTGGGGTATAAAATGGTCTGGGGTGGATGTTTCGGTATCTGTGCTGTAGCATTCAAGTGAGGTCACACTATAAATGATACCGTTAGAACCACGGTCCCACTACAATCAGAACACAGTACATCTCGAGCAGAAAGGCAGGCAAACACAGATATATAAGGAGATATTAGCCAGGTGGCATATGACAAGTAGTTAGCGGCTGATAAGGCAGCTCCTGCGAATTCCTCAAAATTGTAATAATTAATGTATATACATGTAATGTATGCTAATTGTATTTATTGCATAAACTGTAAACTGCAACATCCCGAATCATAGCTTTCAAGGTATGTCAGGTTATATCTTTCCTTATATTCGTTTTCTTCTAATTTTTACGCATTAGAAGTGGGGTATTTTTAAACGAACAATTGCAGAGGTTTTAAATATATAAAATAATTTCAAACACTTTGGGTGCTGGGGTTACATCAGTTACTCAGTAGACATATTGATATGTCAGCCTGTGATGTCATGGCGCTGGGGTAACACCAGTCACTCAGTAGACATTTTGTTCTGTCAGCCGGTGATGTCATGGC
>JAUMHH010167475.1:0-16686 GCA_032359455.1 Chlamys rubida | reverse complement strand
CTGACAAAGTCAGTGGACCATGAAAGGTAGGCCGCATCCAGCATTTGATGCATGGGTTGAGATGTACTACCTAAGATCAGGGACGTATAATACTGTCCCTGCTAAGATGCGGTCCAAGTTTGGTTGGAGTACATGTAGCACTTATGCTTTCAGAGAATCTAACTTAAACGCAAAAACTTAATGTTGACGCCGCCGTCGCCGGAAAAGCAACACCTTTGTCTCGCTTCCACTTCAAAAACGGCAGAATTCTTTATTGATCAACAGGATTTATCTTTCCATTAGAACCTGATTCTAAGGACAGATGTGGGAATACCAAATCAGCTGTGATACCATAGCTCTATAAATAGGGAAGACCTGAATGTAACTGGAAAGAACGAAATCGAATTCGAAGCCGGTGCGTTTATTCTGATACAAACTGTGTTATTTTTTCCTCGGTGAGACTGAAGAGCAGGAGCTTTAGAATTTCCTGTAAAATGTGTTACTGTATATATTACAGACTTAAAATGTACCTTTACTTGTCACGAAGCCTATTAAGTGTGATGCTGTCGAACCTAGCAGGGATAAAGCTGAATTATTAGCGCTATAATACATAATTAACCATGTTTCTGTACCAGTTCAATAGCCTCATTGCAAGTTACTAGACGACATTTATGTTTTAGAAATATGCTACTTCGCAGCAAAGTCAGCGCTGACAGATATAACATAATTGTTAAAATGAGATTATATTTCAAGTATACGAACTCATTAGAACGGTTGTTTCACCCCTAGGTAACTTTAGTAGACTCTACCATAGCTATATCTGGATGGGTCCATTGTGGTCCACAGTGGTGAAAGGGTTAACATTATAACTAAGAGATGTTATTTCGTATGGAAGATAGTGTTGATGGAAAATGTCCTTGATGCTGAAAGGGCCCCGAGTTAGAGACAATTAATGTTTCAGACTGGAATCGTCAGGGTTAATGATAATATAATGAATATTAATATGTGGCGACATCTTAAATCTGTATAATTCACATCCGGTCAGACATGTCACCTTGCTCTCTCCTTGTAATCCCCCTCATTCACAAATACATTTTAATGAGTGTTTTCAAGCCTTAATCATAATGCATATGTTGCGTTTCGATTGAAAAATACCATATTCTTTTCTTGAAGATGTCACTTTCCTTCCTGAAAATGTGTTGCTTGCATTTCAACCCAGAACGTTAGAAGATTAGTTTATTGAAGTCTTGTTATATATAAGCATCCATTGCCTGGCTAGAAAATTTCCCTTATGTAATAACTTCTCAAAACTCTTAACGCCAGCGATCTTATTTTCCTTGTTTTTATAGATGTGATTATTTATATTTACATGTATTTGGAATAAGTATTGCTTCTCAAAACAAGTTCATGTATTGTGATAAACTGCTAATTCAACGGTACTGGAGTATATTTGGATGCATCGCTGTATTTAGTATTAAATTTTTGCGATTGTGTATTACTGTTTTATAGTCTTACTAGCCGTGAGTAATGATCTGCTTGTTCAATTTTTGTTCTTTGTTTAAAATTGTTTGAAATTATAATGACAAACAGATGAAAAAGGCAACAAATCATAGAGGGCAAGACATTTATGTTTTTACATGTATGTTTCCAAATTAACTCATTCACCCCTTAAGACATGTTTGAACTCTTCCAAATCAAAGGTTGGAATAGTTCATTATTTAATTTCAGGGGTGAATGAGTTAAGTCACATTCAATATATATTGAATCGACCACAAAGACTTGCAGTATACCTAATAATATTAAATCTCTAATTCATACCTCCTGAGAAATTTCGTTTTTGAAAATAAAATAACAAAAGAAATTTCAAGAGTTAAATGCATTTTAATGTACAATTAGGTGTCAATTTCATGATTATGCATATTAAGTAATTAAACAATAATACTTGAATGGATTACATGTTATTAATAATAATTAACAATATCACAAAAAAATCATTAAATGATTGAAAAACAATTAAGGAATATGGCATATCAACAATAATCAACTTCTATGTTTTATCCATGCATAGATTTGACATAATTACATAGGAACCTCTCACCAAAACATAACTAACATACAGTGGGCCAGGTTAAAATAATAATAAACATGATAATCCTTTATCAGTTGTTACCCGTTTCCACACAAACCTTACAAAAAAATCCCTGCCAAAGTGACTTTCATTACACTTTATTTTATATATATATCCTTGATTTGTGATCTGATGGAATTTCATTAATCTACATTCAAATAAACTTCCTTTGTCATTGACAATGTTTCCTGTGTCACCTTTTTCAGAAATTTTCTTTCTAGACATTTTAGTCCAAACCTGAAATCTGTTCCATCAATAAGAAAAGTTGCGTTATTCCATGTCTTTTTCCATACAACCAAATTATCCCTGTTAACAGTGCTGTGTTGTATTTCTCTTGTCATGTAAAGCTATAAATTACCAAAGGATTATCCCTTTATCGGAGGATATCATGGGCATCATAGTTTCGTCCAGTCGTACAGGCCAGAGACTGTTTCTGTGTAGTGTCAACTAGGAAAGTCCAAGGATCTCTTCTGTGTCCGGGTCGATGTCAATGTCATAGAAACAAGGTCGGGTAGGCAGACCTGGCATGGTGCTCATCTAGGGGACGAAAAGCACGCAACTTATATACATACACATGTATCATATCAGTGGGGGAAACTGTTATTATTTTTTTGTATATATTGCAATGTTTGATGTCCAAAATTTTAAACTTTTTACCTTGAGACCTTTCAAACCATATTTTAATATTTAAAAATTTTGAGTTTGCTCAATTTTGAATTTTACTGAATTTTTAAGAATGATCCAAGTGTCATGAAAATGAGACTTGCCTAGAAAATCCAATTTCTGAAGGAGTTTTTTGTGGACAACTATTTAAGCAGTAATTTATATAAGTTTATTATTGCTGAACACTTTTTTACATTAGTTTCATCTTGACTGTTAACAATGCAAACAAGTAGTCAAATGATACTGTTGCTTACTATTTCTAGCAATATCTTTGCTGCAGAATATGATTCTCCAAGTCTTATAAATGATAATGTGTATTTAAGCACATATACATGTATTTTTGCTTGTAACTTTGACTCTTTGTTGGAGTTGTCTCCCTTGAAAAGATTTTAAATCATGGCAGTTTGAATACATTATTTAATTGAAATACAAAAATCATTCATATAATTGAATTGGTTAAAAATGTCAAGAGTATTAATCCATGATAGTTATTTGCATAAGGCTGTTTCATGCTGATGATTATCCCAAATTAATATTCAAACAAATACCTCAGGAATGAATTTTGAAGTTATTAGAATATTTCACCACACACTAACATCTTTATTGTTTAAATATATAATTTTTTTTCAAAATAATTCAATTTAGAGTAAATATGTTTGCTTTTATTATGCTCTGGTCCTGACAAGTTAAAAATGGATTACTTTTGTCAAAGTGGCCATATAATGTTTGCAAACAGGTAATAACATTTCTGTATGAAACACGTTTCATTCAAGACAAAAGTTTGAAATAATAATTGAATCAAACCAACCTAGGTAAAAATTCAGAATTTCATTTCTGTGTTGTGGTATAAATTCTGAATTTCATTTCTGTGTTGTGGTATAAATTCTGAATTTCATTTCTGTGTTATGGTATAAATTCTGAATTTCATTTCTGTGTTATGGTATAAATTCTGAATTTCATTTCTGTGTTGTGGTATAAATTCTTTTGAACAATTCTCTGACTCCACATCTAACTACATTTATATATATGTTAATGTTACATTTGTTTTTCCTTCAAGCTGTATTGTTAAAAAAAAAAGAGTTGTAATAAATATTTTTAAAGAGAAAATGTCTTGTTTTATTTCATTCAATCATACTCCTGAAAAATAAAATAATACAAATAACACTGAACAATGGCTAACTGAATGCACTGATGTCCATGCCCAGCCTGCCGGAGAAACAATTCCATACCATTAAAAAAAAAAAAACTTTCTGCGGTGGGTGGGCTTACCAGTTACCACTGCGCAATTTAATTCCCCAACCTAGAATCAAGGACTAAGAGTTTTAGAATGATTTTATGCAAATACGTACTCGAAGAAACCTTTAGGGACGTAAAAAAAAAACTTACCGCTCCAAGAAGAGGGAAGATGAACCCTGCTCCAATACTTGCTCTGACCTCTCGTATGGGTACAGTGAACCCTTTAGGGGCCCCTTTCTTACTGGGGTCATGTGACAGTGACAGGTGAGTCTTGGCCATACAGATGGGAAGGTCATTGAACCCCTAGAAACAGATACAATACGGACAATTTTAGACATTACCATGGCAACACATTAAAAGCCGAATCATTTGATGCATTAATTACCATTGAAAACATTTCAGATGATTAGGAAATAAAAATAGGAACATTTATACGCCATTACTTGTTTATGTTTCTGAAGTTGTCTACAGAAATACATACAAGAAACATTTAAAACTTAGACTAAAAATGAATTAATATAATAATTAAAGTTTCTGCAAAATTTGAATAACGATATAGATAAAAACTAACAGCTCTTGTTTTACAACACATATGCATCACCATGATGTCTTTCAAAACAATTATTTGATGTCAAGATGTCACAAGAATAACAATAATAACACATATGAATCCAATACACAAAATGTGTACCCAGGAAGCTAATGAAATCACGAGTTACCTCCCCTTGCACAATCAGCATGTGTACAATTACTATAGCTATTAAAATTTTCTTTGAGTTAAACAATGCCATATGTACACATCATTTTCAGATTTATAAATAGCACATATATGAAGTTTGCCGTTCATATTTTTTATGAAAGATGTTTCTAGTTTCATATTAATGTCACTCTGATATTGAGGATGCCAAACCATGAAAAACATTTCTTCTATTGGCCAATCGGCAAGCGATTCCTTACCTGTCGCTTATATCGATCGATCTGTTCCTGAGCAGCAGGGAGGATCTCGATGCCATCTGCACCATATATCTCCTTAGTAATAATTTCTATCTTCTCTTCAATAGACAACTACAAAGTAAAGCAAAAATCAGCAATATGATTAAAAGAGTGGCGGCAACATTTAGATATAATTCAAACAAGAACATTACAGGAGCAATGTAAAATTGAATGCTGACCTTGAAATCATACAGGATACTGACCTTGACATCATATAGGAATTTAAAGTTACTAGGTTGACTGGTTGCTTTGTCGACGGCCACAGCCAGGTCCGCAGCTCCGGCCCCACCGTCTGCCCAGTGGCTACAGATGACCGCATCAAATGCACCGTTCTCACGAGCAAACTTCTGAACCAGTGCAACCTCAGCTGGTGTGTCGGTCCTGTCATCAAATAAATATTCCTCAACATTTTTTATTTCAATTCAATACATTCAAATAAAAATCTGGGTAAAATTTTATTAATTTTGAAACAATCGGGTGCTAACTTTATAGGTAAAACACGCTCAAATTTTTCTGAACTTGGCTTTACATATTTATCTCAAAAAATTTCTTATCTCACTGAGATCAAAGCTAACACAAATTTTCAAGTCAAATGCATACTGTATACTGGAAAATATTTGCCCTGTCAAATTTTCGCCCTTTAACGATAAAATCAATTTTCGCCTAATATATAATTGGCCCTTAACATTTGAAAACTATGTAATGATCGATATTATGTTGTCAAACGTTCACTGTAATGGTAAACTCGCCCTCATGACAGAGGGCGAAAAAGGCAAAAATTTAAACTGCAGTGATAATTTCCCAGTATTTAGACTGCAAGTATATATTTTGCAGACACACTAACTGAGTCCACTATAAACCATGTGAGGGTGATGACTTAGTATGTTAATTAGCGAAAAACCCAAACCACTGTCAGATAATTGTAGTACTTACACAAAAGAGTTGATAGCTACTACCACAGGGATTCCAAACTTGTTTGCATTGTCTATCTGTTTTCCAAGATTAAGACAACCAGCTTGTAAGAGTTCCAAATTCTGCAACAAAAGAGGATTGTAGAAATAGAAATTCATCTTTTCGTTATCTTGTTAAAAATTAGAGCTGTTACAAAATGTCTTCATCCAAAGAGGAGACAATCACACCTACCTCCTCTATGTAAGCCTTAGGGAGGGGTACTCCTGCAGTCACAGTGGGGCCCCCTCCATGCATCTTGAGGGCACGAACCGTAGCCACCAGTACAACAGCATTGGGAACCAGACCAGAATACCGACACTTGATGTTAAAGAATTTCTCCATGCCAATGTCTGCTCCAAAACCAGCCTCAGTGACTTAAGAAAAAGCATTTTTTTTTTTAGGTAATCCTTTCATGTTTGTTCTACAATAATCAGGATGCATTTGCTACATAAGGCTTGTTTAGAATTTCTTAAAAGGTTAAAAAATGTTCCTTACCGAAACATGAAATTGTATACCAACAAATATTATGAATATATAATAAATCTTAAGTATTATGCTTATATGCTATTATGTAACTAAGTCCTTCCACCATATCATATGTAGTTTAATCCCTCAATCATAAAATATATAGCTGAAGAATTCAACCTTAAAATATGTAGTATAGAGTTCTGCCATAAAATAAGTATAAACTTCAGAACCCTGGGGAGGCAAAGCGCTAATGACATTTATTACTTATTTAAACGACATTACATACTTATGTTAGAATTTGCTGCTTACCAACAATTCCGTCTTCTCCGACAAGCTTCAGGCCAATCTTGTCTGCCAAAATGGAGGAGTTGCCGTGGGCAATATTGGCAAACGGGCCAGCATGGACAAAGACCGGTGTACCCTGAAAATCATTTGTATTTAACGGTTTTATGCTTCCTATTTCACTCTCGCATAAAAATGGATACTAAGCAACACATATTTTTTGAAAATTTATTTTATATGAAGTAATAAATCTTAAATAATATATACCACAGCAATCTAATTTCCCATTTCATACGAATAAAATATGGTAAGATACATAAAGGTTATTATACAAGAAAGTGGGAAATTTCAGTAATAATGTTTACATATCAAGTTTTTAAAGATAACAGGAAGGTCATCAATTCATTCATCCCTGACGACACATTTGAACTCTTCCAATTTAAAGGCTGGAATAGTTCATTATGAAATTTCAGGGTTGAATGAGTTATTATGTCAGCAAGTGTCACTATTTTTGTCTCTAAAAGGAAGTTCTTTTCCCTTTCTATTTTACCTCCAGTGTCTGCATCAGGTTTGGTCGTATTGCGTCCTTCATCAGTACAGCCAGCGCCCCACTCACACCCTAGTATAAAAGTATTACAGTACCTTACACACTGAAATCTACAATATTCCTTGTCTGTTACATATAGGTGCAGCATAAAACAATCACTGAGCTACCGTGACAATAGTTTGATTTTCCTTAACAACACAATTGCTTTCCTCCACAGGTAATATACAGTGTACTCATAAAGGTGGGAACAATACCCCGAAGGAAATACTGTACTCATAAACAGACAATATACTCACCGAGACAGGTACTACATACTCTTAGTCAACTTTACTTGTAAACTTTTCATTCCTATTGGCTAAGAATGCTGCTAACACATTTTGTTTGAAACCTGCCAAGTGGTTTGGAAGTAGATGCCATTTAAATCAAATCAAATAATTTGACCTATTTCACCTGGCCCAATGCTCTTAATTTGTGTAGCTTTTGATCACATGGGGTAAGCATACATGAATGTTATCATTACAATTTGGTTGAATCTGTCCAGTAGTGTAGAGAAGTTTTTTTCAGTCAATTTGACTCCTGTACCCAATTAAGGTTTAGCTCCTTTATTTGTATAACATCTGCTCCCCCATTAACAAGGGGCTAGCCTTGCTATCACTAAAATTTGATTAAAATCTACTTAATACTTTGAGAGGAGACGTCAGTTATTGACCCTTTTTGACCCAGCCCTAAGCCCCCAGAAGGTTCAGCCCTTTAATTGTAGAATTTGTGATCCGGGTTGGATGTCCTGAACATGCTAGTGCCAAAATTTGGTTAGATTATGTCAAGTAGCTAGTTCGCAAGTAGATGTGTTTTTACGTACCACATAAGTTCAACCTGTAACAGTTATAATTGTACTTTGTGCCAGGTGAGCTAAAAACCGGTAGTAATCACAATCATTAAGGGAAAATGACAATCAGGGGAGATAATTCAATGTCAAGTTTTACAAAAGCACTGAGGAAGTAAATGCCAGTCTTGTTCTGACAGTTTCTCGTACTCACCAGGTCATCAGCAGTGACTGGGTTTCCATCTGTGTCACTGGCCACCACCATGTGACCCAGCCTCTCTCTCATGTCAAGTAGACTAGTAGTTAGTGCAAGAATCGCCATGATTTCACTTGCCACAGCAATGTCAAATTGACACTCTCGTGCGTGACCCTTTTCGTTTGGTCCTTGACCCACGGTGATCTTCCTCAGGAAGCGGTCATTGGTGTCCAGTACTGTTAACACACACATTACAAGGTTTGGAGTTTTATTTACAGTTTGACTAGGGAATTGTCAGAGAGTTATTCCCCCTTGTCCACCATTGAACAATCAAACTCATGTAATTACCTCTATTAATTAAGAGACCACCTGTTTATATCTACTTTAAGTGGTCCTCATTGTTGTGATTCAATGTGAAAGTGAAACTGAATTAAGTGACCATTTCTGTTAAGAGACCAGAGCCCGTAGTCATGAAACTGTTCTCATGTTCAAGCTCAATTTTTGTGCTCCAGCCAAATTTCTTATTCCAGTGATCAATTAATAAAAATTCACATTTTGTCAGAGAAGTAGGGCTGGTTACCGTTATCGATTATTACTATTACAGACTGTGTCACATGATTCTAAGCCAGTTATAAGAGAGTTGGTTGGAGCACATAGTCCATACTGGAGCACGAGAATGGTTTCATGAATACAGGCCCAGTTTTTCAACTTCCAAATGGTGGTCTCTAAATACATCTGACTGTACAAGTAGCCACTTGGAGTTTGAAATAAATAACGTTACTGCAACGTTTTTAAAAAACAGGTTAACAGCTTGAGTGAATATTTCAAAGTTGTACTATAGTTCCCTGTGGCACATGATATCACTGGGCATACAATGGGGCTGATTTACCGATGTAGAAACATGGCCACACACTCCGGCTCTAATTATCTCTGCCATTGCAACTTGTAACAAATGTAATTCAATAATTATGTTTATCATACTACAAGAACACTTGATTTCTGTTCTCTATCGTACCGTTTTTTTTTAACCTTTTCAGTTAAACAAAGTTAAACAATAATTTGGGGTTAATCATATGATAGTTTTTTTAATGACATGACAATATTTTTAATGAATTCTTAGATTTTCACTATGTGCTTGCACACCATATTATACTACAACACCAGTCATAAAATGCTCTCCAATATGGCTGTTCGATTCCTAAATTATACAACATAAAAGGTTGCGGCCAGTTACACTACCTCGTTGCCAGGTGATGGTGGATGGGTCCATGTTCAGTCTGGAGAATTTGGTGGCTTCCTCAGGGGTCAAACTATCGGGGTCGGTTTTGTCTATTCCCAGTCTCTGAAATAATAATACCAAGATTATCCTTTCTATTCCAGAGAAGCATCTATTGTTTGGCAAGCAAACGGCATGAATAGAAATGACTCAGTGTGGTTGTCTCTGAGCATGACAGTGTGATGAAAATGTCTGCTTACCCCCCAGATATCTAAAAGGTTTCACAATCAAGCCGTATATATACAGGTCTGATAAGTGAAGCAACTTCACATTATTTCAGAGCCTTGTTGGTCTTCATGTACACTAGGATTTACATCAACACTGAGGAACCTTGTAGTATGGATACTACATGTATATGTGGACTGTTGTTCGTCTGGACACCTTTTATTGTGTGTATTACTTTGGATCTTTGTCAGACTGGACACATCATATAGTTTGACCCTAACAAATCTGGATATCTGGTTTCTGGACAATAAAGCCCCTAGACACAGAAAATGTTCACATGCAAACATCCAGAATGCAAATGCAAGTTATAAGTAATGGAGGTTAAACAATGATGTACTGTACTGAAGAGCATTGTAACAATGGTATAAGTAAGGGGACTGTTAACACTGAGGGCCTACCTTGAGTCGGCCAAGCTGGATCTTTGAGAAGGAGCGTTTGCCCTTGTTATCGGGAACAAGACGTTTATACAGAGCATCGTCCTTCTGCGTGCTCTCGTGAAACAACCTGGCCTCAATCTGAGCGGCTAGCAGGTTGTTGGCAGCAGTGATGGCATGGATGTCACCGGTCAAATGCAGGTTAAATTCCTCCATGGGAATCACCTGGGAATATCCCCCTCCAGCAGCTCCACCTGGTCATAAATATAAGATCATCATCACTGACCTGATCTTAAATCAGAAAAAAACAATAGGTTAATCTCTAAATTGTGGATTTATGAAATTATGTACTGCATCCCCAAGAAATGTCTGAATTGTTCATAAATGTGATCAGATATGCTGTTTAAAAACATTTTCAATACAAGAGGTCAAATGTGCCTGTATCACTCAACTGTGATTGAAAGATGAAACACATCAGTTCTGTGACTTACAAAGTCATCAATGTCCAAGTTAAATTATTTAAACAAAGTTGACAGCAAGCAAGCTAAAGCTACAGGCTAAATATCATTACTCTACACCTAACGAATCTTAGATGGAATATTTTTCCATCATAAAATCCTTCTTGAATCCACTTACAATCCAGTTCTCCCGGCTCCGGACATGTTTGGGGACATGTTTGTATAAATGTTAATTATTTAATTGCTTTTAAATAACTAAGTCAATATTCAGAATATTGTGATTGGCATCATTGCACAAACTTTTTGTGAAAGCTCAGTTTCGACAAAACCAGATCAGTGCTACTTTTACAGGCATTCAAACATTTCAAACATGATTAAATGGCTGCCGAAGACACCCAGCAGGACACCCCATCAGGTCACATTATACTGACAACGGGCGATAATTACCTTTGATTCCAAATGTGGGTCCCTGTGATGGCTGTCTGACACAAGCAAACACGTTTTTCTTCAGCTGTGAGCCAATGGCCTGAGCAAGACCAATAGTGGTAGTACTCTTCCCCTCCCCTAGGGGCGTGGGAGTGATGCTGTATACGGTAAGAGGAAGAATTAAATAGACTACCTAAAGTTAATGAATAAATTAACATTTGAACTTTCGCAAGTATGCACACAATGAAAATACTCTGACAAGTCCTTTTGAACAACATATTAAGACAATGCTGACTGAATGTTTTAAAGGGAGATAACTCTGTCACAAAATTCCCATACATGGATTAATGTAATAGAACATATATCCTTAATAAAAAAAATTCACATGAAAACTGACTATAAAATTACAAAAGAAAATATCTGTGGATCATACAAAGTTTTCAAGACAAAATCCGCACATTTTTCCAGTATTTTTCTGCAAATTTGTAGGTCCAAATTTACCAACAAGGGTGTAGGGATTTTCTGCTTTAGTAAGGATTCTCTTAATAACCTTACACAGCACAAAAGAATAAGAATAAATACAAATTTCAAACGTTCTGTTAATTTTTTATAATCAATTTTTATCAGCACATAATTTTGACACTTCCATTGAAGGGGAGACAATTGATGAACGAAGACTTTATCGAGAAATAATTATGTAACTATGCCACAGACACAAAGACTGAGAGATGGACAACGGCAACACCATATATACCTTACAGATACTTGGAGACATACATTGTGTACCGAGACACCTACCCGGTCACTACCACATATCTGCCATCCTTCTGATCCTTAAGGCGGTTCAGGACTTGGAGGGAAACCTTGGCCTTCTTTTTGCCGTACAGATCCACCTCGTCTGACAGGAGGTTCACCTCCCGGGCAATGGTTTCAATGTTCTTTGGTGTCTGTGATTGAGCTACTTCAATGTCACTGGAAAACAAACAGTGTTATATATAGTGTAAATAGTGTGACACTAATTGACCATCACATGACCATCACATGACCATCACATGACCGCTACTTGAGAGTTCTGGTGATTTATCACAGCTGACTTTGTTGAATCTTGTAAAACTTCGAGTAAACAACAACAGGAAAATGGTTCGCCGATCGATTATTAAAAAATGTGAGGTTTTGAGGACTTTCTGTAAATTCATGCCCCACGCCGTGAGACTTTAACAGAGGTGAAAATCCGTGAGATTTGGCCTCACGCCGTGAGATCTGGCATGTATGCACTATGGTAAAGTGACATAATTATTTTTACTGAACAACAAGTTACATCCATACATATCTCATATTAAAGTAACGGGATTCCTAGTTTCCTACCTGGGAACAGGTCTCTTCAGAGTCAGTGGGTTGAGTGACAGGTTCCATCTGCTGGAGTTCTACAATACAAGAAATGTATGTATAAATACCATCTGCTGGAGTTCTACAATACAACAAATGCATGTATATATGTTACTGTATTAAGATTAATGTGCATTTTCAGTATTTTTTGTAAAAGTCTGTTTATTTTTGGTATCAGTGCGACATATACTATATAACGACCTAGGTCTTTTGGTTATTCATAAGAAGTTGTTTATAAAGTTTAACACATCTGACCCATGTGACCTTGAAAGTAGGTCAAGATCATTCATTTAGACATATTTCATAAACCTTGCTTGTTACTGGCCAAATATCAGGACCTTGTTATTTTGTTTATTCAGAAGAACTGTTGTTTAAAAGAACAAAGTTGATACCAGACAGATGGACAACAGACGCCCCACTACAGCATAAGATATCTTGCCCTTCGACTATAGTGATCTAAGAAAAACATCATCTCAAGGGTTTCTCTTAAACTCACCCCCGCTTTCTCCCACGCCTTCCTGGCCTGGTCTACAGTGTTCTTCAGCAGCATGGCAACTGTCATAGGTCCCACTCCCCCGGGGACGGGAGTAATCCACCCGGCCACTTCCTTGGCTTTAGCAAACTCAACATCACCTACCAGGCGTTTCCCCGACTTCTTGGTTTCATCTTTATGGGAAGAAAGTGTAAGCGATCTAAATATGAAAATTACAATATAAAATAGTTGACAACACGCAACATTTCAAATTCAACAATCTACATGCCCAGCCCCGCCTCAACGAAGCTAACAAAACCTGAGCAGCGTTTGTTGTTGAGATATAAATTATTTTCATCAGGAAGGAGCTGTGCCATTTTTACATTTGTACATTTTCAAATTGTCCTGCCTTAGAATGCTTTTAACAAAATATGGTTGATAGCCATCCCATAGTTCCAGCGAAGAAATTGCTTGAAGCAATGTAGCCAAATTGGGTTGATCTTTTTTTAGCAGATCATGCCATGAAATTGAACACGTTGTGGTGGGTGAGTTGGCAACTTATTATGCTGAGTCCTTCTACCGATAGACACCAGACATAACTCACCAGGCACTGAGTTGATGCCACAGTCAATCACGATAGCTCCTGGCTTTATCCAGTCACCTTTCACAAACTCAGTCTTCCCTATGGCAACCACCAAAATGTCAGCTGATTTGACCTGGCAAAAGTCACAAAATACTACTATCAACAAATGCTAACTTGAGACATCTTTATCAAGTTGCAATCTGTTTCTAAACCACTACATTTTTCTTCAATTTCAAATTTCCTAAATGTTTTAAACAAAATGAAATTGTATAAACATTTGCAAGACCTGTCAACATCGATGTTCAAAAAAGGCTTTATTTTTAGTACATTTGTAGTTTGAACAATTAAACAAAAATATTTCAGATGAAACAAGCCATATTTCATGCATAATATATCCATGTCCTTGCAAATTTTGTTTGAAAAAACCAGAGATTTTCCAAACTCATAAGATTACCAATATCTAGTCAAGAGCATTAAGGGCAATAACTCTGTTTAATGACAATTTGACCAGCTTGTCTGATATACATGCACAACTATAAAAGGTGCTGGAAAATACCATGTTATGGAAATTAAAATTAAAACCAAACAAAAATTAATGATCATGAGCTGACAAGACAGTATTTGTTTAATTAAGATAGGCACAGATGTTCACTGGTAGTTAAAAACAGATATTGCTTTGAACAGTTTAATTTGCTCTATTAAAATTTACATACGATGCTTGGTATGTCCTTCGTCCTAGAGTGGCACACCGTCACAGTGGCATGGTTCCAGGTGAGGAGGTCGGACATTGGGGACCCAACGATCATACTCCGTCCCAGGACCACGGCCGTTTTACCCTCGATGCTCTGACCTTGTTGTATAACGAACAATACAATATGTCAAACAATAAATACAAAATTATTGCATGCATATTTAAGTACTATATAGCGACCTGGGATTAACATGAACTTTAGGGTTTACGAGGTTCATTCTGTGTACCTTAAAAAGCATTTTGATCAATAGGCTTTTAATCTACTCTTTCACTATCATAGATCTACAAACACACAGTGATGTCTTGATTGATAACAAACTAAGTGAGAGTTCATGGTCAAATAGTAGCTGTAGCCAGTTCTAGCATGATAAGCTTGGTCAAGTATGAGAAGGGATGACCTTGATGTGAGCATGCGATCTCAGTGTAGGTTTTCACTGGTTCATTATGACATCATGAAGCTCCTTTAAACTTTATAGTCTGGTAAAATAAACTTTATCCCGGGACATTTTATACTGGAAAGGGTTGATCAATATTTTTGAAACATTAAACTTCTGTTACTATCTAGTTCTATGAATGAAACTATTTATCACAATTGTATGAAAATTGATACATAAGGTACTTTCCAAATAAGAAAAGGTACAGGTTTCCGTGAAATAGAGGCAGAACAATCACTGTTCACCAAGCATTTGCAAAATTCATTCTGTTGTTACCGGAGTGTTTGATGAGTTCCAGACATCCCCGTGGTGTACAAGGTAGCACACATCCACTGAGGTTCCCACGGGCCAGCTTCCCTGCGTTTGATTGGTGCAACCTTACGTATAAATATATTACAGAAATGTTAGATAAACACTATCACTACTCCATGTGATGAGATAAAAGGAAGTTATTACACAGTTACAAAATGGATGGCAGACTCATATAGGGTCCCATCATTTTTCTTAATCCATCTATTTCCATCAGAAAATTAAAGTACATGTTTTTTAAATGTGTTAAAGCAGTACCTTTTGGAAACTTTGACTTGAACACGAAAAGATGGGTTTATAATCAGTTTTTGTAATTGTGTGGTTCCTAAATGTATGATAAATTATGTCTGTTGTATTTTTCAAATATGAAATGATTAAAATCGATATGATTACATACAATACGTACATCATTAATACCTAATTACAAGGTATTTCCCTAATTTATTTTACTAGGAAGAATCTGTTTGAATTTGTAGCCTTGACCTACCCGTCCACATCTTTACTCTCCAGTATGGAGTTGGTCACCAAGTGGGCGTCTATATCATTCTCTGTGTCAAGTGGCAACTGAAATTTAAACAAGAGGTCTGAAGCGCATGTATTGATCACATGCCATTCATTTCACACGTGTGACCTTCAAAACAAGATCAAGGTCAAATTTATTAATTAGAATAATACCATTACTCTACAAAATATGGCTCTTTGTTAAAAAAGGGATTTTTTGTTTTTCTACACTTTATGGATTTGTTTTGGAAGATTTTAAGTTATTTTACTTATCCAACCTTCAAAGTTGTTTGGTCTAGGTAACTTATTCAGATCCCACATTCCATTCCACTTTACCTTTTAAGCTACATGCCAAATGACATGACCTTAGGCCTCTTGGTTATTCTGGAGAAGTCATTTAAAAGTTTTAACGAAATCTGGCCTTTGAGACTTGAAAGTGGGTCAAGGTTATTCATTTAAACAAATATGATAGCCATATAAGCTAGCAGGCTACTGCTATCATCACCCTAGACAGCTTGGTTCTTCAGAAGAAGTTTTTTAAAGGTTTCAAAGCATTTGACTACTGACTTTGAAAGTAGTCAAGGTCATTCAACTTAACAACTTGAAATCTGTCATATCAGCATTTGTGAACTAGAAGTCATATGAAAGAAAATTCAATGATAGGCAATGCATATAGCACCACAGCATTGTGAGTTTACAAAATTACAGCACTGTGAGTTTAAACAGTAAATTGTTAGTTTACAGATTTACAACATGATTACACATGATCCTGTGGCCAGCTTTTCTGAAATTTCAATTGTGAATTGACTCATAGATTACAGTATGCAGAAAAACTTTCACCTAATCTAATTTTTGCCCTTCACTGGTAGAATCCGTTTTCATGCAGAGTTCATTTTGCTCTTCACACATTAATGCTATTTATAATTTTCTGTGTACCTATTTTCACTGTCATGATAAATTCGCCCTCATCACAGAGGGCAAACTAGAAAATGTTTGCAAGACATAAATGCATCCGCTGCCATGTGAAATTAGTTTCAGTGTTCTATAAAAAGTTACAACCACTTTGATCTTGATACCCTGAAATATGCACACACACAAGGTACTACACTTAAAGTTGATTTTAATATTCATATGTTTTTTCTATATGATATTACCATCTCCATAACATATTGAATGAAGTTGCTAAGTGTTTAAATTTGAATCAGTTGATGATTTTCTATATATA
>JAUMHH010167464.1:0-10979 GCA_032359455.1 Chlamys rubida | reverse complement strand
AGTGGACATTGTTACTTTGTCAGTAGGAAGTGGACATTGTTACTTTGTCAGTAGGAAGTGGACATTGTTACTTTGTCAGTAGGAAGTGGACATTGTTACTTTGTCGGTAGGAAGTGGACATGACTGAAGTGAAATCATTTATCTAGATGCTGATACAGAAGATTTAATGTCTGGAATTTATATTAAGAAACTGAGCTTCTGGAGGAAAACCTGATTTGTACCAATACAGTATCTACAGTTCAATAGTTAACTGTAAATTCCACACGTGATTTGGAAAGACACTACAAACAAGATCAACATGGTTTCTCATTCCATTGCCAAATTACCCTGATATACAGATTATAGTAGTAGGTTTCTTAGCTTAGTAGGCCTGAAGGTCACGTGAGCTTTTGCTGTGGTGCGTCATGGCATCAGGCCATCAACATCTCCTTTGAAGAGCTATCAGTCCAAAATGGCTGAATGGATTTTGACTAAATTTGGTCTGGAGAATTGTTGAGCAAATGGGACAGAGCCCAAATAGAGATAAACTTTCAAATCCTTCCTTTGTGTGGCCTCCTGGGGGCGGAGAATGGGGTTCAGTAAGGGGTAATATAGATACGTTAGTCTTTAAAATCTCCCTTCTGTGCAAAGGAAGGGATTTTGTCAAAATTTGCTACGGAGCATCGTTGGACCAAAGAGACTCATTGTTGCATAAACAGTGTGTGGCCTCTTTCGGGACAAAACGGTGGGGCCCAGTGGGAGAAATCGGGTCATCACTTAGAAACTGTTCAAGATCTCCACCCTTTGACTTCTGTTCCGGGATTATACCAAAGAAACGATTGAAATCACGACCTTAACATCATGGTTTGGCAGGACAACAGAGTTATGTAATCAGGATTGGTCCAGGGGTCTGGTTCTAACTCTGGAAATTTAGTCGCAGGATCATGACATTGTAATAATTTAGATCCAAACTCAATGAACTCTTCATGCAATTAATAAACATGAAGAGCCTGTCACGATCATACTACCACAACTAATAATAATAAAAATAATTTGAGGTTCTTATATATACCGCTTTATCACAACCTAGTTCTTAGGTCGTCTCAAAGCGGTTCACAAATTATCATCCTTGGCTATAGGGCCTTTGCAACAGCCAATATCTTTCTCAACTCCCTGGGGAGCATACAGCCGGTGCTGTCATTTCAGTGCTCACAGCTAGCATTCAACAAGTTTAGCACTGCCCAACCATGTACCACGGTACTCATTTACTGGTGAGTAGACTGGAACAAGTGGAGTAAAGGATCTTGCTCAAGGATACAACACAGTGCGGTGACGTGACTCGAACCCGCAACCCTTGGGTTACGAGCCCGACGTCCTACCGCTAGACTACCGTGCCTCCATAAACTAACTAACTTGGGTTATGTGACTTTGTTCCAATATTGAAATGTTTTAGATCCCAATTTTGTAACCAAGCATGTGCTTGCAGGACATAGAGAAAGCGCATGTATCATGCTACCAGGATTAGCACAGGGGTTTGGCCCCTCCCTGAAGAATTAGTCTCTTGGTCATAACATCACACACAATTGAAATTCCCTCCTTATAACATACAGAATTAACCATATTTCCTGTGAAGCATCCCTTGGGAATCAGTTGCTGTTCAGCAATCCTTGTGCCTACCCTTAACGCATTCCCGTTTGTTAAACCTGATTACTTTGGAACCACGGGTCGATTACACCCCTTCAAAGGAGGAATGTATCTCCTCCAGGGGCTGGAGGAATGTATCTCCTCTAGGGGCTGGGCACAAAATGGGATGAAAGCTACCCCTTTACAACAATTTTCTGTAAGACATCACATTTGTGGGGACCAGGGATTCCGTTGTTGTATAAAGGAAGGTTAACACCATCATGGATGCTGATCGAGAGACAGAGCCAAAATTAATTGGTAAATATTTTGCAGCATATATATATATAATGAAAATATTTGGCCATGATTGCTTCACTATCAAGGTAAGTGATACAGGCCCTCTGGACCTCATGTTTATTATATAACCGGGACTAATTTAATTAAATATTCCACACCAACATTATAATGTTTCCACAGTTTGGCTGAGAGACAGTAATCCCAATCATAATTATAAAGACTTAATTAGTGACGGTGATTGTTCACCACCTCTCCCTGAAATTAAGCCCGAGTTTCCTCTGGCCCCGACACCGGACTTAGGCAGTGTGGCGGCCCCACACCAGACATCTATCTGACAAAATGTGTAAGTCTGGTGTCAGGGCCAGAGGAAACTCGGGCTACCTGAAATCCAGAGATCCAATATATATTATATATGATATATGATTTAATATAAGACGTAATGGAATAATAATTAATGGAAATGACATTTTGAGACATCACTTCTTAATTAGTAATTTACTTGACAGGCCCTCCGGATCCCTAACTCGGTATTGAAGGGGACGTAACAACACTCAAACAAACCAACCTCTGACACCTCTTTGTGGTAAACAATGATGGAATCTAGCAGTGCTCTGGTGCCGTCTAAAATGGTTTTAGGAATCGGTTTAGCTCCGACATTTACGACATTTTTTTTTAATATTTATATTCTCTCGCCAATCTGTTATATGGAAAAAGGAATGTGTTCATGTTATATGGATTCAATTTAACAATCATGCTACGTGGACACCTATCTTACTGTAATTCTTTGTTATAAGCAGCGTTTGACAGGCCTAACAAAACTAGGTGCAAAATGTAAACAAATACACGTGGTTGTATTCCCGCCGTGTGACGTACTTAGCAACAATATTAAAGCTCGCGATTTCATTGGTTCGTGGAGATATATTACGTCATTGCAAAGTGCTCGTTGAACATGGTCAAAAACATCCCTACTCCCCGAGTCTAGATGATTTATTATTGGAAGCATATTATGATAAAAAGAAAATATATGTTTGCATTTCAAAAGGGAAATAAACATATGATTGTTTTAGAGTCATCAACACTACTTTATATTGAGTCGATTCCTCATGGGAAGAAGAAGAGACACGTCTCTTTTTTAATTTTGAACAGAAATATTGAAAGATTGTTTTTCCTCTGACTGTTTTGACAGCAGAAAGTAAACACTTTAACCATCATACATTATCTTTATTAAAGTTTGTTTGAAAACAGGATTTCAAAATACCCTAGGCCCATTAGATTGCCTCAGCCATGGCATTCATTCAACACCTACGTGAAAAATAACAAAATCCAAAACGAGGCTGCGTGTGTCAACAAGATCGAAGGGAGCACGTAAGAGAGAATCCGAACATTTTAGTGGTTTTATTTCAATGAATTTAAGAATACGGATTGAATTTAATGGTTTGAGGTATGCGAGAAGAAATCGCCGCGGCAGTCGTGTTTGTGACACGGCTTATTCGACAAAATGGTAGCCTTTCGGAGGGCAAGGTAGACGACTTTTCAAGTTGTTTATCCGCCATTTTGGTAGAAAAATTTAAGAATCATTGGTACAGAGATAGGCCGGCTAAGGGACAAGGATTCAGATGTATCCGAATAAATCCATCGGAACCGATTGACCCGGTCCTTGAAAAAGCTGCGAGTGACGCCGGATTAGAATGTGCGGAGTTGCTTTTACCTGTAGAAATGACACTATGGGTCGACCCCGAGGACGTTTGCTGCAGGTAAAAAACGTGTTTGAGGATGTTGTTGTGAAGGTATAACGATGACCTATGTCATAAAAATGGTGTATTATATAACTTTGATGAATATGCGCTGATGTAGTAGCCTATATCGTTAAAGTTATGTATAATGTCGGGAATCATGTCTCAGCTCCAGAAGGGCTGCTTTAGGTGGACTATAATTTATAAACATACCATCGTGTGAAAAGTACCCGTGATTTGTACGAACAAACGATTAGCAACTTAGCAAGGACATTTTCACAGGGAAAAATAGAGGTAGAAGACTTATCCATATTCTTTCAGTGTTGCATCTTCATTCTAGAATACTTTCAATAAGATTTTGAAATTTCCAAGGTTGTATTAGGGCTATATAGTTTTGTAATAGGATGAGAAATAGTGATGAAGATAGTGCCGTCACTGGGGCTCGAACCCGCGACCCTTGGCTCTCCAGCCCGATGCTCTACCGCTGAGCTAAAGGGAAATTCCCTACAGCTGACACTTGTAAGGCAAAGCTAACCAATGCACTTCTTTTACATCTCTACCAATTGTTGGTGATTGGGCTACCTGGTTGCTGCATGAGGATCTTAAGAATTTAAGAACAGTGGGCCATTTTCAGCAATTTTTAGTCAATATCATAGTTAAGAGGGGCCATTCTATGTAAAATTAAAAAAAACCATTGGAACATGGAGGGGTCAATTTAAGTTTTGAGGGGTCTATGGCCCCATGTACATCAAAAATACATGTAATGATGATGTATTTCTGAAATTGTCTCCCTTGGTGTCATCAATAAAAGTTATATACCAGTATTTATAATACTTGCAATTACACTATCAAATTATCCATTTTGGAGATGTAATGATTAATATAATGTCTCAAGGCAAATGATCTGAGCAAGTTAGAAAAAAGGACTGTTTGTTAAACAGTTACTGGCGACTAGATTTGATGAATACATGTAGATGGCTATTTCATTCCAATCTTCACATACATGTTGGTCAGATGTTGCATTGACATGAAATTATTTTATCAAGACGGAAATAGTTGGTAAAATCTTTGTTGAATTTTTTAAAATTCTTTGATAACCTTGTCTTATTTTATAGAACCTCAGTGAGAAATTTAGTGTTTTGATTGATTTCACTTATTCGTAATTCCTAGGTTTCATTGCCTGTGACGTTATTAAGATGTAATTCTAATATCACCTTTGGTATATTTTTTTTCAAAACGTTGTAGTTTATAAATACCCATTTGACATTTTTGACAGGTGGTGCAGCTGAGTCAGGATGAGTGCGCTATCTATCCTGGCGGAGGAGTGTGAGTTACTGAATGACTCTAAATACAGGGCCTACATCACACAGGTGGACAAAGCCCTCCGCAGCTTTGAGAACACCAGTGAGTGGGCAGATCTCATCTCTGCTCTAGGGAAACTAAACAAGGTACGTTTGTTTGCATTGTACACATCTTTCACCTGCTTCAGTTAATCTGTAAACGAAGTCAAGTGTTGGGAGTGTGTGGTATCTGAGTCAACTTAGACCAAACAAAATTATGTCTGTTTAATGGGTTACATGCAGAAAATAATTAGAGAAGATACTTGGTAGGTCTTTACTGAAAAAAAAGAACAATGTGGGCTTGCTTCATGTATTCATATATATATTGTGCAATGCAAGGGTCCTGAAGTTATGGGCAAAACATGTCCTTACAAGAAATACCTAATTAATGTACTGTATATACAATGTATGTTTCAACAAGGGCATCTACATGTAACTCTGTCATTGTATTTAGTAGAGCTTTCAGTATATGAGAAAACCAGTATCAAAATGCACAGGAACATTTTATGGCATTGCAATAAAACAATGTATCACAATTATTAAGTTTTCAAAGGCTTATTTTTATGTATCTGTCATAAAACTCTATACTGATTAAGTGTTATTAACTTTACAAATTACTACCCAGTCTAACAGAGATAAATCAGTAACCTTACACTTAATTGTTATTACTTATGATGAGGATATCAAAATTTTATGTTGATGATTTTGATTCAATAAAAGACTAAATCTATGATCCATGTGAATCAGTTTGACAGCATTTTGACAGCTTATATTATTGTTCTGAAACAAATAATCAATTTCCAGTAAAAACAACCCTTTTTCCTGATTCTTCTTCATACTGTTTATTTTACAGGTCTTGTTGGGACATGTCAAGTTTCCTGTCATTCCTAAGCGTGTCACAATAGGAAAACGACTGGCCCAATGTCTTCATCCTGCCCTTCCGAGTGGCGTTCACCTTAAAGCTCTGGAGACCTATGACATCATCTTCAAATGTATCGGTACCCAGAGGCTCGCTCAGGACCTGTTTATATACAGTGCTGGACTATTTCCCTTACTGGGCCATGCAGCGATGAGTGTAAAACCCACCCTACTTAAAGTGTATGAGCGTCACTTCATTGGTCTAGGCAGGCACATCAAGCCAGGTCTTAATGGTCTGCTCCTTGGACTTCTCCCTGGATTGGAGGAAGGAGCTGAGTATTATGATAGGTAAGTACCGGTAGGTGGTTGTTTTAACCCACTGTTAAATAGAACTATCTATGGCCCATTGCACTCCCTTCCTGTTTTGGTGCTGACCTTTAGTTTTCTATCTGTCTTATCATATTGCACAAGTTCACATATGAAATAATTGATCTTACTATAAGGCAAAACAAAAAAGTATGTCTGATATTTTATCACCTACATGGTACTTGTATCTAAGATTAATTTATTAGCCAGGCAAAGTTCACAGCCACTCCTTAAAATGTACTTTATTCCTTTTCTGGGAGACTGACCTTATTCTTGACTTTATATAGCCATCGTAGATTTATGACTAATGAGTGGCATATTTTTCAGGCATGTTACCTGAAACAAATATATATTTTTTTGGCCTAAATACAATCTCTTTTTCTTTTCTTTTTAAAATAAATTGAAAATTCTCTTTGTCTTTACCTACACTGTGGGCTACTTTTTTCAAATAATAAAACAATTCCTATAGCCTCTGCCACAGAATATGTGGTTATACCACTGTTACCCTTGTCTGTCTGGTGTGTACATGTTTACATTGGCACATGTCTTGTGACTGTAAATAATGCTACACTTTCTGATTGATTTCTTTGTTTGCTATGAAAATGTAGCTGTTATCTAACAATGATACAGAGATGTGCACATCAATGGTTCCATACAATCTGATGTCTGTATATGTCTCAACACAGAACTGTATTACCTTTTTTATGCTTCACATTATTCACAGCTGTCGCCTCTTTAAATATTGTTGACATAATTTATCCTGCATGTACTTATTTCCAAATGAATTTCCGTTGAAAGTAAATAAGCACTCTGACGTACCATCATGCAGATATGTACACTGGTCGGATCATATAAATCAGATTCACAGTTATAAACAACAGCTGGTGAGCGTAAAATATAGAGGATCTGACATTAGTGGCCATGTCATATTGAATTTATTGAATGACATGGACACAAATGTAAGATTCTTTTTATCAGATAACATTCATAATATGAAAAATATTTCAAACACAATTTTGTGTTATCAGCTGACTATATACATGTAGGTCAAATCCAAAGGAGTACCTGTAGTGGCGTCAGAATTGTACATGTACATGTGTTCCCACGGTTTTGACTAATCGCAGCACCTGTAGGTTTTATTTCACGTGTATAATATTACTATATTTATGATATGGCCGTATGGCATAGTAAAATGGGTCAATAATGTGATAAATTGTCCTACAGGCTACATGATAGCCTAACAAAGCAATACCCAGTCTACTACTCCTATAGTATACTGTACATGTATTATAATAAGATTTTGCAAACTAGTGACATATACTATAAACCTTATGACTGATTTTATATGGCACTAAATGTCCATATAGCTGTTAATAGGAGGTAAAATACAAAAAAAACAACCAAACAAGCTGTACTGTGGTACTTAATTCAATACAAATTACAATGACTAGAAATATGTTGTAGCATATATATACTGTAAGATTAGGAAGTACTTGAATAGTAGTCTATTCAACAGATTTTAAATATTCAATTCCCTAGCTGGGTTTTTCAATTTCTCAAACAAGAACCTACCTGTATGTTGTACAAATTTAAAATCATAAGTTCATCGTATTGATGGTGACTATTTCAGGACAAATGGCCTGCTTGAGGATTTCTGTGAGTCAGCAGAGCCCGAGTATTTCTATACCTGTATGTGGGAGTGTGTTATGTCCTGTCCCAGTGTTCGTTTGCCCGCCATCACCTTCCTCCAGGCACACTTCAACAAGAAACAAACAATGGAGGACCAGATCTACATGATGGGACTCAACATCGACCTCATGGTTGGTATATATATATGACTGCAATTGAATCGACTGTTTCTAGCTACCACTAAAAGCTCAAATTAGAGCCATTTTAAAATTAGAACTTTCTTCTTATAGTTGATACGTGAACATAAATGTAATTGTGATATGTGACACTTAAATAAACAAATTGAACTTGAACTTGAACGTATACAGTATTCATTCTATTTAATGATATTGATGGTTATAACATATCTTAGTAAACAAATGTATAAGTTTATTTTGGCAAATATGCAGCCAGAATCTTTTCCCAAAATAGGAAGAAAAATCTGTAATAAACTGCATGATAGCTAGGTAAACAGATATCATTACCTGGCATTGGAGCATCCAAAACATAGTTCCCCTCAACACATATGATTTTCATGAAAGTGTAAAACTTACAGAGAACCCTATGAGAGTTTCATCAGTACAGATGGCCCAATGGTGGGGTCATTTCTTTCACTATAGTTACGATATATTTGTTTACATTCTGTAGTCAGTGACACGTATAATGGTTGGGTTACGTTGTGTTTCCAGGTTGAGGCTATGTGCAGTGCTGCCCAGGACTCTGTCGTCCTGGTACAGAGGATACTGCTAGACTTTCTACTCCTTGCCTTTCCCATGCGCAATGGTCAGCTCACCAAGGCTGACATGGCCAAGATTGTTAAGTCTGTCATCAACGTGGTACTACGCAGGGACATGTCGCTCAACCGCCGCTTATATGCCTGGCTTCTTGGCACGGGAGCGAATAGTTCTGGCAACATCAGCCGTCAGACAGCCGACAAGTCGAAGCAGTTACGTAAGGACAGCGTGACCAGCGGGAGTGAAATTGATCTCATGTATTTCCACACATACTCGAAGGATCTCCTGATACAGGCTCTCAAACAGAAACTCTCCGACTCCAGTGAGGATGAGAATTTCATTACCAAACATGGGGGAAAATCTGCAGTGCTGAAACCTTTCAGGATATTGATGAGTCTGTTAGACAAGCCTGAAATAGGACCAGTCATTTTAGAAAGTGTTCTTTTGTCTGTGTTTCGGTGTCTGTACAGAGAGACAGGTTTACTGCATTCCAAGTATAAAACAAACAGTGAGTTAGGAACAGAAGGGGCTGAAGATACATTAAAACAGAGTAAAAGTAATTTAAATCCCGAGTCCAAGACTTACGGAGAGCTGATTAAGACTGCTAACTTATTGTTTGGGACTTTTGAGCCATACTTCATTTGGGACTACATTGCCAGGATGTTTGAGGAATCGTGTCAGAAAATGAGGAGTGGTGAAGGACAGCTCCTGCAACGCCAGAGGTCTGTGATGGAGAGTGACATTCCGTCTCTGTCCGAACTCTGCACACTTGTCAACTACCTACTGGAAGTCATCTCACTGGTAGGTTCTACTGAACATTTCATAAGTTGTGGACACATTAGATAGTTACTGGTGTCAGTGGAACTGAGAGAACTATTTGATTGTGTCATGAACATTTCTGTCTACATGTGTGCCTGCCTGTCACATCTTCATGTACAAGCATGCAGTGAGCTCTGAACACATCACGTGTATAATACGTATCACTAGTGAAGCTCGGTATTATCGATATACCACACTAGTATACATTGGTGCTGGAACCATGCAGTATCATTAATTGTATCATAATCAGTGCAAAATGCTCAAAATGTAACAATTTTTCAAACAAATATCTTTCCAAGTCCTATATAGTATGATTTAAGTAGTACACAAATTTATTGCTTTGCTTAAGATCACCAGGGCACATTCCATTATTAGTCCTTTTGATGTTAGACCAGTGTGTCTGATACTATTTAGTCTGTACCCTGAAGGTCTAGGTCACAGGAAAGATTCAGAGGTCAAATCATTCTGATACTTGTCTGGTTTATAACCTCTGAACAGCTCACAACATCCATATGTAATTCAAATAAGGGTTGTGGACATTAAAAAGAAGTATATACCACATTTTAAATTTTGTTCTAAAAAGGACCTACAAAATGTGTTTTGCTGCAAAATATGACTGTTAGACAACAGAATGTGAAGTGAATTTTGTATTCATGATTTATTTGCTGCAAACCCATTTAACAAGCTGGTAACAATGATCTATGTGTGTGTGATTTTAGGAGACTTTTCTGGAGACTCAGACAGAACATCTGCCAGATCTGTTGTACAGGGTTACGACAACCTTGACCAGTCACTGTACAAAGATCAAGGAGACGGACATCAAGTGTACTTTACAGCTATGTATCAAGCTACTGGCCAAGGTCCAGCCCTCCATGGACGTCCTAGGTCTGGACACCACCAGCACTGATGGAGTAAGTCTTAGAACTGACCAAACATATGGTCAGCAACTACATCATAATAAACATACATTGGAAACAAATGTATCAAATAATGGTATGAAGAGAAAAGATATGGTGTGATGAACACATTATAATGATAATACTGTCAGACCATGATTAGTAATACCTGGTAGTTAACTTAACCACCCAGAAGCTCACATTCAAACTTGATACTGCATTACATAGTATTCATTTGTTACACATTAATGAATTTTAATCCAATATGGTCTCCCTGATCTCTGATTGGCTGCTACATTTGATCTTTTTATTAGACTCCACCGGACAGAGTTTAACCAAATTTGAGTACAATCTTCTTGAGACTTTTTGAAATTTGCGGTAGTTTTTTACGACATTTGACCATTCATATTTAGCATGGTAAAGATTCAAGTTTCTTCAAAAAACGTGTGTGGGTACTTATATCTATCTGTATGTAATGTACAAGTGAAAAAAAGGCAGCCGTCTGGGACAGCATGTACACTTACCCTGTAGAACAGTTGTGATATACATGTACAAAGTTATATAGGGTACATTCGCGTATCCGGTTGAACCGGTTGAACCTGTAAAGAAAACGACAGGCACAGATCTGGACCGAGGCTGACCTCAGGAAAATTTGGCACGTGTAGA
>JAUMHH010167453.1:0-16686 GCA_032359455.1 Chlamys rubida | reverse complement strand
ACATTTTCTATAGCATGTCAGCTAACCACTCTTAGAATGATGCAGATCTTATTTCAATGTAAGAAAGTATATAACACAATATGGCAGTCGACGGGCGTATTTTGTTCCGCCCCGCGGTCCTTTTGTTCAGGTTACAACTGTGCGATTAATACCAGGTGAGTGATGCAAGCCCACCATATGGAACCTGTATACCAAGTTTAAATTCAATCAATTCAGTGGTTCTAAAGATGACGAACATATAAATATAAATAAACAGACATTGCATGACGGACGAAGACAGGTGAAAACAGCTCAGATTTAAGCTTAAACAGGAAGTTGTCATGGGTTGTAAAAAAGTGCAAAAAGCAAATGCAAAATTTGTGTTAAAGTTTGATTCAGGAATGAACCAATGGCAACAAAAAAGGATTAACTGAACACATACGAATCGATCATTCATATGATATGTTTGAAGTTGTAGAATCGAGCATTGATTTTTATTCAAGAGGAATATATTACTGTAGCGGATCAATAATCCAGCAATCTCCACTTTCAGTAAAATTAGCTGCGATACAAAAGAGCTCGATCTATCTTGTATCTGTGTATAGACAAGATGGTAGGGGAACAGTGGTGGGAGGAATCATTAGGTGTCGACTGTACTACACACTGAACATTAATTGCATATATATTGAGAGAATATAATAATATATCTTATCATCTTGGGAACTAGTTTTGTTCTGATAAATCAAAGAATTGTTTAAAGTACATTGCCAGCATGGACGCCAGCCACGCTGTCGTTCGTTTAAATCATGCAAATACCATTAAGTTCGTTTGTATATCTGTTGATATCGGATAAAAGGTTTGTTCTGTAATCAAATATTTTGTATAGGTACAATAAACACACTTGTCATGTATATTGTGCAAATACCATTGCGTTCATTTACATCGATTACTAAGACAGCTCAATACTCTCAATTAGCTTCACGTAAACAAAGGACGATACAAAAGATTAGTCGATCAATGCATGTGACTCTGATGTCTTTTAACCCACCTTGCCCTCATTGACGTTATATATATCACATAGTCCATATCATTTATTCGTTATCTCTGACTTATTCTTTTTAACCCCCTTTTTATTTTTAATCATCTACACATACAATGCGAATGTTTTTTAAAATGAACATTTTTATCTAATTTTATCTTCGCTACTCGCATGTTTGTTTTAAAAAAATAATTAAATAAATAAATAAATCACCATGGCCATAAATGACCTCAGCCGTCGATGGGCCGTTAAACACAAACAAACAAAAACAAACAAAAGATCATTGTCATTTTTAGCCCAACATCATATGATGGTTGCCTTTCCAAATTGCCCTTCATCCGTGGTCCGTTGTCCGTCCTTAAACAATTCTTGTTATCGCTATTTCTAAGACATACGGCGAAATAATCCAGCTCCAATTAAGAATAATGAATTATCTCCCTTTCCCGTTTAAATTTTCACAAAATCTACCGAAACGGTACTAAAAATTCACTTAAATATTGGAATGTGACACTAGTATAAAATGCATGGACCTGTTCCCTTCACATTTACTAAAACAGCAATATATCTTTATAATAAATTCACTTGCATATCACAGTTCATTAAAAAACTATCGTCATTTTTAATATTTTAGGGTGGGCTCGAGGCGTAAAACCAACTAACATCTGCCATCTTTGTATCCTCAGCCTCGCTGTTCAGCTTCTATTTTTAATATCAATTAACCAATCAACAAGTTCCATTACAGGAATACCCATGACGTATCTAAGAATAGACACAGGGTATTCCCAGTATCAACCAATCAAATAAAATGTCGTCATTTTACGATTTTTTAACAACAAAAATTACCCGGTGCACCTGCAATTTCACGCCCTATATGTTGGTATAAACAACGCAAAGTGAGAAATTTCAATTTTATCTCTTTATTGTAATTGATGTACATCGTAACAAATATTCCAAATATTTTTTTTGAAATATAATTCAAAATATAACAAATAACAAACAACACCATATCTTGGCATATCAGGGTAAATTAAAAAAATGTAAATCACTAAACAATCAGTAAACGAACAAAACATAATAAATGTAAATAAAAAATATTAAATCAGTAAACAAACAAAAATACTAAATGTAAATAAGATATTTCTTAGTTAAATACATTATTTGTATTAATAAATCAATGACTATGCCCAATAAAAAATATGAATAAAAAAAGTAAAAAAATTGTTATACATGTCATAAAAATACATAATTTTATAGCATACAATGTCTTTAAGGGCATGCATGGAATACATGATATAAACTAGAAAATAAAATGACAAAAGGCCCAAACAGTCTGCAATGGCCACATATTACTGAATGAATATTACAAGAGCCCCCCCCCAAAAAAAAAGTCACATTAATAAACAACCGACTTGAAGGAGTCACATCAATTGAGGCACAGAAGGCATATACTTATCACTTACATTGTACTATTAACTAGCATTGTGTTAACGGTGAGAATGCAGTATATATGTAAACTATTCCAATACACATACACATGTGCATAAGTCGTCCAATATTGGCCTGCTAGTTGACACTATGTTTAATTTAAGGTAAGAACATAGCAAGACCATATTATTTCACATGTCAACAGTATTTTGAAGGCATTTAGTTTTACGGTGACCTCCTATATGACACTTGGCACAGCATGTTTGCTTTTCTTTCTGGCGTTGACATTTTTCAAGTGCAAACAACCTGTTTTGTTTTTGAAGAATTTGTTTTAACGCAGCATTTCCTTTATGGTTTGTTGCCCTAAAATATTGTTTTATTATGTTATCATTAGCCTTCTCAAGGCCTTGTTGTGTAAATTTCACAATGTTGTTGTGCCTTTCCACAAGTTCAGGTACATGGCATCGCAATAAATGCATATACGGAGTAAAGTCACGACACTGATACACTGTCACATACAGGTTGCTCCATTCATCTACATGTTTCTGAAGAACATCTCGATCAGGATCCTCCGATGTCAGCAAAGCCACTATGACACTAAAGCGATCCCAAATATCTTGAATTTGCTTGGATCTCTTGCCATCTATGTGCAAGTCAGAAATCTTAAGGTTGTCAAATAACTTGTGTTTTTCTGGGCCTTGCAGATCAGTATACTCTAATTTGCTGGTTTCTTTGTTAATATGGAAATTGAATTTGATCCCTAATTGTTGCAAAATATGTTCAAAACATTTCATGTGCTGAAATTTTTCTAAATCTAATCCTGTTCTAAAAGTTGAAGTTGATGAAATATTATCCAGCATTCTGATTTCTGCTATTAAAAGTGAAAAAAGTTCATCACTTATTCTTAGAAACATATGCAGATTATCCACAACAACATCTTTTAGAGGTATATTTTCAAACAAAGGCTTCCTTACCATTGAGAATAAAGTTTTTTTGTTTGTTTTTTTCCCTTCACCTGAACTCTCAAAGTAATCAAGCCTAGCTCCTTGGTCAGCATTTGACATTGACCAAGTTTTTGACATATTTCCTTTTTCTTTCCTCCCACACTTACAGTAACTGCATGTAAACTCACTCTGTATAGATGGTATCCCCACAGATGTCAAAAGAAACTTGTAGTCCCCTCCCAAGTAAATTCTGACAGTAAAGGTTTTGTCCCCTATTTGTAAATCTTTCCCTTGTAACTCTTTCACATCACTACGGATGTCTGAGAGACCTAATAGCAACTCCTCATACTTTTCTTTGGTTTTGATCATTGCTAGGGGATAATTCCCTTGTGCAGATCCACATCGTGACTCATTCATAATTGTAAATGTTATATTAACCAAGTTTAAATGTTTTCCGACTCTTGTTCCATCACCAGAAACCTTAATGTGCAACACATTGTCGTTTTGTGAGAAGTTTGAATCATCCCTTAACAATTTCTCAACAACAACTGGGAGTCTCTCTTTCAAAGACTGTTGCACTCCCAAACCATCAGGGGTATCACTAATAGTGAAATTGCTATTCATTGCAACAATATACTGCGACAGTTTATAACTACGAGGTAGTGACTTGTAAAGCATAGATATTTCATGATAAGCTTTCTGTGAAATATTAAAAGAATCTAATATATATAACAACATGTTGAGTTCTTCAATTTCCCCTTCCATACTCAACTCGTCATCTTCCTCAGTTTTCTCAAAAATTTTCAAACTCTCACATTTTCCATTGCGTTGTATATTGACAGAGACAACTTTACATCCACTCTCTTCTAAAAATGACAAGGCATTTTTACATTTTTCTACTTCTGTTTTTCGTAATTTAGACTGGTGAGATTTACTGCAATCTTCAAACAACTTTCTTTTTCCCCGAGAAGAACTCACATTGGTATTGTTAATATTATTATTTTGTTCAGTTTTGTCTCTCAAAAGTGGTTTAGTTTTCTCCACTTGATCAATTACAGTTAGAATTACGCCCAAGTATCCCCCTGCGAAAATTTCAAGAACAGTTCAAGAAATGTTCTTGAACTGTTCTAGAAATATGGTCAAGAATTGTTCTTAATCAGTTCAAGAACTGTTCAAGAACTGTTCAAGAACTGTTCTTGAACGTTAAATGAGACAAACTGTTCTTGAACTTCTTGTTCAAGAACAGTTCAAGAACTTCTTGTTCTGGAACAGTTCAAGAACTTCTTGTTCTAGAACAGTTCAAGAACTGTTCAAGAACTTCTTGTTCTAGAACTGTTCAAGAACTTTTGTTAAGAACAGTTACAGTTCAAGAACTTTTGTTAAGAACAGTTCTAGAACAAAAATTAGAGAACTGTTCTTAAACAAAATGTCTAAATATTATAACATTCCTTTAATCTTAACAGTTGTTTTTACAACTGCAACATATCAATATCACAATTTAGTATACTACAAAGTAATCAGAAACTAGATGTTGCATCTACATGCCTAACGCATAATTTAATGTATGACTTATTGATACAAACAATGTATACACAGAACCACAGAACAAGAATACTTTGAAAGGCCATTCAGAAAAACATTAGTTTTAACTAACTGACAGTCTGGCACTAATTTTTTTCTTGATCGCCGGTCTTACTACTTGACCGACGTTCCATTTTAACCAGATTGTCAAATTTCTTCTTAAAGGTTTCCCTGCTGATAGCGAATTTTGAAATTAAAACCTGCTCCACAAGATTTAGTTTATCCTGATCAAGTGGGGGCCTTGCTGTTCCGGGGGAATGAAAGGTCTTCTTCCCAGTCCTCGAACACAACACAAGGTCTTGTCTGGTAAAAACTGTCAGAGAAATTCTCCTCATGCACTCGGTGATATCTTTTTCAGTATTTCCAATATGTTGTATTGACTGCAACAAACTGTCCACTGTCAATGTTGAGGATGAAGCAGTTGAGGATGTAGAGGTCAATGCATTGCTAGAGGAACTATCCTCTGCAGTAGCAGGACGACTGCTTTGACCTCCAGAAAATTCTGAAAATTTTCGTTTTAAAGACTTAAGGGAGGACCTTAAGTCTTTCACCTCCTTTTCCAGGTGTTCAACCCTTTTCTCCAGCCTTCTACTGCCACTGAAAAATATGAAAATTTAAAAACATACAAAATATGTGTGTAAATTAATCAGACAGTTTAAAATAAGCCTTAAAAAGATTGGGCCTCATATTAGTTTTGCAGATCGAAGATAACATTTCATGAAATAAATTTTCTGTCGTCAAGTTTGATTTGTTTATATGTTTGACAAAGAAGAATATTTACCTTGGACGAAAATTGGACAGGTCTTTCTTTGAATGCTGTTCTTTACCTGTAAATACAAAAATAATCTGACATTAAACCATCAGAATAAAAAGAACTTATGCCATCTCTCCATGACGTTACATAATGTAGTAGTTCACAACCAGATTTGTCCATTCAAACGAAAGTTTGGGTTCTGCTGTTAGAAAAAATCCTCACATTCAATCTGCTGTCCAATAGAAGTGTCTATAGACCAACAGTATTCAGCGACACTATACTTAGGTCCCTGTGTTTATTTTCTCATATTGGATGTACCTTTGGAGACCCGGATGTAAGCAATGTGTGATGTTATGCATCTTTTCTGATAGCTCTTATATTCTGGTCTTTCTCATCCTCTGTATAAATAAACAATATAATTTGACTCGCCTTCAACTTCCATATCTTCAAGGATCACTGGCTGTATGTCCGGCTGTATTTCTGGCTGTATGTCTGGCTGGATTTCTGGCTGTATGTCTGGCTGGATTTCTGGCTGTATGTCTGGCTGGATGTCCTGCTGGATTTCCATTTCTTCTCTTTCTGTGTCTGTCAAAAAGCAAGAGTTTATAATAAAAATCAATCAGGACACATTTCAAGGGTTTTTGTGGTCAACAGAAAGTAATACTTGCTAATTATTTAATGTTTCAGAGTCAGACTAGATTACAATACCACAAAATGCTATAGCCCGAGTTACAACCAGGAAAGTTCTGCATGTAAATTAAAATGTTCACATCATAACCTCAGGTTAACAGTTTAAATCAAACTTTAATTACTTCATTATAAATGTATTACTTAGTATTTAGAATCAATGCTTAGGTAAATTTAATTAGTTCCAAAAAATCTCTAAAGTGTGATATATATAAAACATATTTGCATGTCTCAGTAATAAGGAAAAATAAAAAAATTGATGTGTTTCCGCTTTCAATACCTACCCTAGTTTTTTGTGCCTACCCTAAAGTTTTTATTGATATTTTGTGACAAGCACTGTTAAAGTCAGAACTTCCGCTCTAAATAGACTATGTAAAAAATATTTTCAAAAATAAAACAAATTTTCTCCCATACTTAGCCGTGAAAGACAATGTTTACGTGTGAAAAGAGAACTCTATCTTTCCCTAGGGAAAGACAGCTCGCACACGCTATGACGTCACATATACATGTGGGAATTTAATGGCTGAACTTTATTCTAAGTCCCGTTTGTACATGCATTAAAAACGTGGAAGTGTGGGAGAAAAAGAATCAAACAGATTCTTACCACTCGGGTTGAGATTTCCCTGTCCACTCATCACACCCATGTAAGATTCTATTAGTCCCACCTACCTACCCTATTTTCACAGGAGTCGAAAGTGGAAACACAAGAATTTCTTTTTAGGCTTAATTGTCTTAAAAATATTTTGGGGAAAAGTTTTTACTTACATTACAGATAGCATGCATAATATATACATTTATATTGGACCTTGACTTTAACAGTGCTCATATGAAATTGTCCATAAAATGTTTGAGGTACATTGTAGGCATGAAAAATCTAGGTACATATGTAGGTAGGAAAATAGGAAATGCAAATATAATTTATTTTGGCCTTATAAAAAAAGTTAAAATATTGATCAACTTTTGTTCATACCAAAGACAGAGTTGTTCCTAATAGTATCTGAAACATCTGCTTCCTGGCTTAATTTCACTGTTGATTCAGCTGCCTGGCCAAGTTCTGGATCCATGTTATCCTGGTAAGCAAATTTCAAAGGAAAAACTCCATTTTTTCCCTTCTTCACCATTAAGGCTGATCTGTCATCTGAAAATGAGTGTCAAAATGGAAATTTGTGCCATAAAACATTATACTGTGTTAATACTGAGCACTTACTTGGACATATTGTGAATAAATTCATAACACTAAAGTTTGATTAGATGTTAAGGTCAAAACAAAATGCGAACTTTAAACTATTGCTTTTTATGATTGTTTGGTGTAACCCTACGGACTCATTGCCTAAAAATTTTGGTGACATTTCGGATTATGTGGAAAACCCATTTTAAGCAAGTAAAAGTGGTAATCTTTGAAGATGTTTCCTAAATTAAAGAGGCAGTGTTAACTCAATTGTTTAAAACTGTTATTTATTTAAAAAATACATAATTGTTAAATCTTGGAAAAAACAGTGATTAAAACTTTTATGGACCTACCTAGTACCTACCTAAAAGTCCAAAAATATTGCGCCGGGTTACACCAAACAAAGATTTTTCTAAGATAGTGTGAATATACTCTTACTCTGAGTGTCAGTCAGTGTGAACATGTATTAAAATGCTTTTGAACAAAGTTGCAAATTGATGCAAAGCATTATATACAAATATAATCAGGGTTGTGGGTAACCAGGGGCACAAAAGCCATTATATCCAAAAATTTACTGTGAGCAAGATAATTTTGCAAATCATTGACTTGTCCAAATGCCAACAATTTTCTTGTTGATATTTTTATCTGTATATCTATATTGTGAATCACAATGTGGCTCATATTATAGTCATAATTAAAAAATCAAGGGCCCTCAGTGGCCCCTAAAGCCTCAAACATTAACCACAACTCTGCTATAATATATTACACCAAATTATAAAAACGTAATTTTAAGACATTTCAAATTTGGAACGTTCCTATTACAAGGTTTATTCATGTTTATTTTTATACGAATAAAATAACGAGATTTCGTCGACACTGATTCACTGGTGTAGCATCGTTGTAAGAGGTATACTATTCATTATTGTGATGCCTCGATTCTAAAACTCGTGTTACTTCTCCAGACACAACAGTATAGGCCTAGATAAACATGGCACACTTTCGCCCGGAGCAGGTCAATTTTTGCCATATAGAATTATGTGATAATTTACCGACTTTCCTCGTCATATCAGTAGAAACGTCACCTTTATGAAAATTTTCCTGTGTCTAACAATAAGCATCCAAGTATCGCATCATGCATACTCCTACGTATTCAAATATATTTTAAAATTTTGAGTAGGATTTTCGATCGGCCAACAAAACCGGTTACATACCTGATATTTCGGAAATCCTGGCCCTGTAGCGCTTCTTCCCGAAGATTGCTGTGATGAATTCCCCTTCGAGATACTCTTGGACCGGTTTTCTCGGCAATTTGACATTTTCCAAATTTACCACGCTGGTAAATTGGTCTTCCCATTGGACTATCGCGTATTTGAACGTCTCGGCCATCTTTCTGCGGTTTCAACTGGAATTGCGCCAAATCCAATCAGCCAATCAAAACGCATCTCTCATTTCCCCTCAAAATGGCTACAGAGGCTGACCAATGAAGTGACCCGGTATATGCACCAGTGTAAACATTGACTGTTATTTATGAAGAAACACGCTATGTTGTTCGGATCAAATCGAATAGAAATTTATTTAGGCCTACGATTGTTTTATTAATATCAAATTCTTGACTTGAAAAATATACAGAAACAACTTTTATCACGTTATTGATTTAGAGGCTATATTATATATAGAATCATCAGAACGTTTACAGTAGGTAAAGAAAAATGGACGTGTTCAAGCGCGTAAACTACACAGAGTGACAGACATTGACGGCGATTTAGGATGTCGGGGTCTGAAAGTTTAGGAACAAAAGAAAACAACTTTCAAATCGATGTGGATGGAAAATTTAAGTGTTTGATCTGTGGAAACAAACTATCTTCCAAGCAACGAGTGTTAGTTCACCTGCACTCGATACATGGATTGAGTAAGTGTGTTTTTAAAGCGTCTTGACTTCCGTCTTTCAAATTCATCTCTGCTACTGTAGTTTGGTTTGCGCGCCAAAATATTTTAGGAAAACTCATACATGTATTGCTAGATGCGGAGTTAATTCGGCTTTGATTGATCTGTTATAACTGATTCTTTGTATTTATGATAATAGCATGCTTAAATCGTAACTTTCCGATGACTAGTGCAATGAAAATTGTTGAAGTTTTGTGTCGAATAAAAAATACGTGAGTTTACGGTCACATACATGTACGTAAAAAATATGGATAGGCCTACATGTGGGCACGGAATTAGATTAGTTATCTAAGTCCGTGATGTGGGTAAATAATTTTAGATCTAGGTCGATTTTTTAATTATGATTTTTTGTTTTAATGAAAGCTCAAGATGCATGTTCATAATTTAACATGGAAACATTAAACATAAGGTCATTTATAATAAGTTTCTTGTGTACAGCAAGGTTGGATACTATAAATATCAGTTCTAGAGATCTACTGCCATAGAAATTGTTTTTTTTTTGAAAAGTTTTGATGTCAAATTTAAGCCTAGAGATTTCCCTGCTCAAAAGCTTTCAGGTACACATATTGTAATTTAAATTTAAATAGTGCATCTGTGACATGTTTCTGCTAGGAATAAGGGGAACTGTCCAATCACATTTGCAGTCGACATTACTTTAAACATGCGAAAATACTTAACTACATGTATTTATGCTACATTTTGTGTAAACATGAATGCATTTAATGTTTTAACTTTTTTGGTATAATCAGTTGATGTATGCCAGAATAATAATGGAATTAAGGTATAAATTTTGATGCATATGTGTCTGAAAACAGAGGCTAGAAATTAAATAACTTTTTAAATATAAATGAATCAATAATTTGCAATTGTGAGGCCACAGTTAAAAAATCTTTCTTTGTAGTAACCCGACCCAAGATTTTGGGACAGGGTATTATGGTACAAATGTAGGTAGGTCCAAATTTTCTTTGAAATTTTTATCACTACTGTAGAAAAATTAAGATCTAACAAAAAGATGTTCAATAGATCTATATAAAACAAATGATAGTTTTAAACCATTGAGTAAACTCAGACTACCTCTTTATTTCAAGGAAGATGTACCATGTTTACTTGCTTAAATTGGCCTTTCCAGAAATTCTAGACTTTCACGAAATAGTAGGGCAGATTTCATTGGGTCGGTTACGGGTTACGCCAAACAAACATAATTTTAATTCTGGCCCGAGCAGGCATTTCTTAAAATTTATATACTGTAATACAGGAACAAAATTAGATTGTGCTTAAAACGGGCCAATGAAAAATGTAGATGTATTCATGTTTGTAAACACAAATTAATAATGTCAAGTATTTTCGCATGTTTAAAGAAAGGGCTGTGGAAATGTCAAACCTTCATGTGACGCAGGAAATGGATATCGGATCTAATTTTTGAACACATAATAGAAATCCAGTATGATTAGCATGATTTTGTGAAACTTTAAATGCACCACTTAGGTTGATGGTTTCCTTCGGGCTAGGAACAAATTTTACTTTTATTTGTATGGTATAATACTTTGTATTTCAGCACCTTTGAAAAGAGTGAAGAAAAAATATGTGGATGATAAGTCTTCTGTGGTTCCGAGATCAACATCTTACAGATGGAAAAAGCAAAAACTTCTTAACAGCAGTGCTAAAAGAAGTCTTTATAATCTTGAGGGTAAGTTTCTTTTAGTGTCTTAGAAGTAATGTGAAACAGTCTTGAAATTAGAATTCAACAATTATTTGATTTTTCTGATACAACTTGTATGTATTTTGTTAGCAATTCATTCATTTATAATACTGTAATGAACTAGTATGTATTCAATCAGTTAGTGTGTATGAAATAGATTCATGATATCTTTTGAATTAAAAGACTGCTATGTGAAGAGTTTTAATTTTTTTTTTTAGATAATTTAATACATGGAACATTATTTTAAATACAAGTCTTTTTGAAAATATTAATTTGTTTCACTATTTTCTCTTTCCAGGAGATTTTATTGAACAGCCATCAACATCTGAAGAAAGTTTCGGTCATGGTAGTCAATCATATGGATGCTCTGATACACCATCACCTGATGAACAACTCCCTGTTTGTGCTGAACAGAATGATACATCATCACCTGATGAACAACTCCCAGTTTGTGTTGAACAGAATGATACACCATCACCTGATGAACAACTCCCAGTTTGTGCTGAACAGAATGATACATCATCACCTGATGAACAACTCCCAGTTTGTGTTGAACAGAATGATACACACACAGTTACTCTTGAGAGTAGTACACTTTTATTGCCCTTAATGACTCCTGAAAAGAAAAATACTTGTAATCTTTCATCATTACCAAACCTTGGCTCCGACTCAGCAAGTGCTTCTTCACCTGATTTAGACTCAGTTTCTGAATTTTCATTTTCATCAGATAGTGAATCAGTAGTTCTTGGGTTTACTGATGACGATACCAGTTCTTTATGTCTTGATGACCATTCATCAAGCTTTTCTTCATCAGACTCATTTGATACAATTTCATCAGCAAGTGAGACAGAAGATGATAACGCAGCAAGCTTAAGTGGAACAGAAGATGATAATGATGTGGGCATTCCAGAAACAGAATATCAAGCTCTTACTCTTTTATCTTGTTTTCTACGGAACCAGTTTTCGGCAAGTACAAGCAAAGATGTAATACAGACTATAAAAACAACATTTAAACATCACGAGGACATTTCGAAGCTGGATTTTGGCAAAATGATGTCCTATGTTGACACTACACCAGTCAGAGAAGTACATTATTGTATAAAGTGCAGTACTGTCTTTCCAGATGACAAGAATGTTTTTCAATGCCAGTCTACCAATTGTGATGGTCTCCGTTATAAAGGTGAATTGTCAAGCCAACAAAACAAGTTCAGACAGCCAAATCAGAGCTTTGTGTTTAGTGATATTAAGAAACAGCTGATTGATCTTCTCAACACACCAGGTGATTTTTTATTCTGTTTTATGACCATAATTTTGCTTTTGTATTTAAGAAAAATTCCTGTAAGCAACATAAAAACTCAATTGAATAAAAGTTTCATTGTAAATATTAATATATACAGTAACAGCTGAACCTCGACTCATTGTATGTATAATAAATAAATACATGTACTAAACTGATATTATTTTTTTCAGGAATTTGGGAAGATATTCAAACTTCCAAAGCAGAAGCCTATGAAAGATTGAAGTCCAAATCAACCCTTATCACTGACATTTCCGATGGCAGGGAGTACCAAGCTTTGATGAAGGAGGGTGGCTTTCTTGACCCCAAATCACAGAACATCACAGCAGTGTTTAATACTGATGGTGTTAACTTGTATTCCTCATCAAAGGTGGAATTATGGCCTATATTTTTGGCTATAAACGAGCTTAGTCCTCCAAAACGCTTCTCCAGGGACAACATCTTGCTTGTGGGAATATGGCAGGGTAAAGGAAAACCTCCCTTCAACCCATTTTTCAGGATCTTCAGTGAGGATATGAACTCGCTGTATAACGTTGGTGTTGATGTTCAAATTGAAGATGCAGCTTACAATGTGAAGCTTGCAATTATATGTGGCATTGCTGATTTACCAGCTAAAGCAGAAATCCTCAACATGTCATATTTCAATGGTTCACATGCTTGTATCAAGTGTGAGGAGCCTGGGATGACGGCACGGCAAGGGAAAGGATATGCAAGATGTTTTCCATACAGACTTCAGGGAGCACGGTATCCAGATCGGAATCATGCAGACGTATTGGTTAACATGGAAAATGGCTCTGCAAGAAATAGAGAAAAGGGTTTCAAAGGAGAATCTGGACTCAAACATTTAAAAAGTTACAACCTTGTACTTGGAACAGTTCCAGATTACATGCATGGTGTTCTTCTGGGAGTTACCAAATCACTGATGAGCAAATGGTTTTCTCCATCACAGAGTGGCAAAGATTACTTCATTGGCAATCAATTGAAGGTAATTTCAGCAAGAATGAAGCAGATGAAACCACCAGACAGTATTGAGAGGCTTCCAAGGGATCTTGAAAAGCATTACAGCCACTTCAAAGCCACAGAACTACAATCTTGGCTCTTGTATTATGCTTTTCCATGTTTGCAAGGCATTCTCAAGGATGAATATCTAGAAAACTTCTTGTGTCTTTCTGAAGGTGTCCATATTCTTCTTGGAGACTGCATCACTCCACAATCTCTGAAGAAAGCCATTGATCTCTTGGATCAGTTTTATTCTGCTTTCCAGAATCTTTATGGTGATGGCTCATGCGGTCTGAACATCCACAACACAAGTTTGCACCTTGCAGAGTATGTGAAGCTTTGGGGACCAATATGGGCATGGAGTTGCTTTCCATTTGAGGATGCAAATGCTCAGCTTCTCCAAGCTGTTCATGGAACAGGACTTGTTTTGAAACAAGTAATGGTTTATAGACAGGCACAATCTTGCATCCGGAAGAGAGGTCTTTCCCTTAAAAAGAAAGAAGGATGGAAGATAACATACGAGGCAAGTAATTGTGATGTTGCTGGTGCGCTGAAGTCGGTAAAGATCCAGGAAATGGAAAATACAGTCAAGGAACAGTTGCATGACAGCATGAAATTTACAAATTTGAAGAAATTCGACAGAATAGTTGTGAATGAAAGACGGTTTTATTCAGAAAACTACAGTCGAATGAAAAAGAGAACATCCAGTGTAGTTCTGTATAACCAACATGAAATTGGATCAGTGAAGTATTTCATTTTATGTGAAGACGTGACTTTCTGCATTATTGAAAAAATGGAGAAGATTCCACCATCTCAACTTCAGATCAGAGTAACAAGCCATTTCATTCCTGTAAGATGCACAAATACCTTGACAGTGGTGAATGTTGAACAGCTTCGTGAAGTCCTTGTTTACCTCAGCTCAAGTGCAATGAACTGTTCATTTGTTGTCCGAATGCCAAACAACTATGGTCATGCAGTCTTTAAGTGAACAATCAGACTGGTAGTTTTATATATTAAATTCCTAATGTGAGCAAACATAATTTGATTATATATACTGAAGTTTGTTTTAGTTAAACTAATGTTACAATGTTAAGTAAAAGGCATCCAAAGTTTTAATTTCTGAAATAGAATATTTGAAGTTGTGATTAATTAATTTACAGGCCTTTTTGATAGACATTTTGAGTTACCTGAGACAAAAGAAAAACAATTAGTATTAAATATGTATATGTGTGTAACTGAAAAAAAAAGACTTTTTTTCATTATATATATTAGATTAGAACTTCATCAAGAACTTTGTAGTTCTTTAATTGTTCTTAATTCTAATCAAGAACATTTTAAGAACACATCTGTTCTTGAACTGTTCTTGAAATGTTCTTAAATCTGAGTCAAGAACACATTTAGAACATTTCAAGAACACTTTTGTTCTTGATCTGTTCTTAAATGTAGTCAAGAACACATTTAGGAACAGTTTAAGAACACTTCTGTTCTGGAACTGTTCTTGAAAATGTTCATGAACTTTTTAAGAACAGTTTAAGAACTTGAGCAGTTCTTAAAATGTTCTTGAAAAGTTCAAGAACAGTTTCAAGAACAGTTCAAGAACTGAAGTTCAAGAACAAAATGCATTTTTTAGTTAAGAACAATTCAAGAACAGTTCTTGATGTTCTTGAACTGTTCAAGAACTGTTCTTAAAATCAAGAACTTGGTTTCGCAGGGGTCACTCCTGCCAATTTCATTTTCAGAATATATTCGGGTAAAATGTGTCGTTCCTGGCTTTAGTCCTGTAATTTGGTATGACTGGGTTGATTCATGTGTATCTGGTATCGGAGCCAGGTCAACGAAATCCTGGGAAATGTCAGACTTGTATCCGATGACAAACTTTTGTTCTGCTCCACCATTGAAACTTGGTGTCCACTCTAGGGTGATACTATTGCTATCGTAGGTCAGTATTTCTACGTTGGGGGGTACTGGAGGACCTATTATAATAAACATGTTAAAACAGTATGATTTACCTCACTGTCAAATGTTAAGTAATACAATGTCTTATAATAATTGGGATGTTGTAATGCAGTTAAACTTACCTTGCAATCCACGTACAGGAGTAATACTATATATTGTCTGGTGGGGAGATCGGACCCTGGACGTTCAAAAACCTGATCCCTCAAGTCAAATAAATGCAGTAAACAATGACTTAAACTTTTTAAACATGCACTGCTGTTTGTGTGTCTGTCAGTAAATTATATTATTGTAATTATAAAGCTATGTTACTGTGATTAATCCCCCTTTTCTCTTCATCTCTGGATAAACAATAGTGACATCATATCATAGAGACATTTACATGAAACTTAAGTTAATTTATTGATATCACAGATATTGATATCGATTTTGACAGTGTGAATTTACATCATTTTCATTAGATTAATGAAATATTTAATCAATACAATAATTCAATGTTTGTTTTTGGGGCCAATATATTAGAATCTTATGCTGGTTCTTTTTGAAGTATAAATATGTTTGCCAAATCGATAAATTTCTATTTCTGTTCGGCGATGCAAGATGCTGTCACAGATTTGACCGTAAATTTTCTTCTGCTGACCAAAATGTTAAGTCAATGATGTCACACATCACACTGAAATTATCTCACCTTTCAAAACCTCAGCATATATGGTACTGAACATTTTGAACTCAAACATCTGTTTTAATGCCCGCCCTGGTCAGGATTTAGAAAAAAGAAAAAAAATGTAGATTCTTAACTGTTTCACAAGTTTGTTGACATTTATTTCTTCCATAATATTAATATCTGGAAAACCACATGGTTCCTTTGGAAATACATTTATTTATGTGTGTTTCCGGTTGGAGAAACAATTGCCATGAATCCTGACATAACAAGAGGCTCAAGGGCCTTAGGGGTCACCTGAGTTATATCATAGTGGTACTGGTAGCTTTATTTTATTGTTTAGATGTGATGTGGAAATCAGCATGTAGACTAAATGAAATACAATACTTGTCATGTCATCAAAGGATAAGAATTTAAAACAAGAGATCCCAGAGGGATCTTGGCGCCCACCCTTGTACCATCTTCATTAGTTCTTTGTTAGTTCGATCTTTTCTCTTCTTTCCTCTAATCTGTTTGATCGAGTCATGTTAACAGTAAATGCACCTTGAGGTAACTT
>JAUMHH010167452.1:0-26339 GCA_032359455.1 Chlamys rubida | reverse complement strand
TGACACTATCTCTGTGCACTAGTCTATGTGTGAACACAGTGACACTATCTCTGTGCACTAGTCTATGTGTGAACACACAGTGACACTATCTCTGTGCACTAGTCTATGTGTGAACACAGTGACACTATCTCTGTGCACTAGTCTATGTGTGAACACATATGCAGTGACACTATCTCTGCTCCCACAAGTAAAACGATACTTTTATATAAGCCACTCTTCTGATTTGTCACACACAGATATTTATTTACAGCAAAACAACGCTTTATATAGGCATCGTTTATAAAATGTTCAATATCGGAGAATCTATACAGCGATCATCAATAACCCTGTAATTGACCCAGTTAAAGCACACACCCTGTAATTGACCCAGTTAAAGCACACCTGGCCATGTTATATGCCGACTACTATACACCATATAAAGCGTCTTTGTAGTCAACATGGTAATAGTGAAACATATATAATAATCTAGTTTTCAAAAAATTGTTCAAACTGCCAAAATGTGGTAATCGACAAATCATAACAATATTGGAGATCTATATAGTATGTGTATCACTGCATACATTTTAACACAGCAATCCAAGTTCCAGTATCCAGTATTATAATATATATATATATATTTATAAGGTCAATGTTGACTACCAGGTAATGGGTAACCATACAATGATAAATTTAATGATATAAACTCACTGTACAATTTCAATCTGTAAGTTAATTTAAATACATTTGATCATATGAATTTTTTTTGAAAAGAAATTTGATTCAATTGATGTCCTTAAATATGTGCACTTTCATCAAATTTGAATTATTGCAGCCCCGATATATATATGAAATGTTTTTGAACCTTCAAGTTGTCCAACAGTCAAGTGGTTACTTTCATTCCACTAGCCCTGAAAAATACTTTACAATTACAAAGGTTCAGAATATGTAGCTCAAAATAATCTACTACGGTAGTCTGAACCCCGAAATCTGGTAACCTCGGCAATCCCGCTCAGCTAGTTGGGATTGTACACCTTTGTATAGTTTGGTTTTGTTTGTTTGAATTTTACGTCCTATTAACAGCGATGGTAATTTAAAGGGATGTGCCAGGTTTTGGTGGTGGAGGAAAGCCAGAGTTCCCGGAGAAAGACCACCAACCTACGCCCTGTACCTGGGGACTGCCCAACGTAGGCCTTAAGCTTGAACCCGCTATCCAGTGGTGGAGGGTTATATAATTAGTGGTAGCAGAATGTCAGACGCCTGAACCACTTGGCCATCGTGGCCCTCCTTTGTATAGTAAATTATATATTTACAATATGTATACAATTGTGTTCCTTCTTTAACATGACTGTAAACTTTGGCAAAGAATCACTGAGCCAAAATTTGCTCAGTAATTTGGTCGGAGGGTGGACATTTAAAAAAAAAATGTAAATTAAAGACTTGTCATTATACCCTTACACCTGTTAATTACCTATATATACATGCTTTGAAAGAGACTGGACCTTTGACTGTGCAATCACCCATTTCTAACCTACATGTAATGTTCATGTCAGTTGAATGAACATTGATGTATTCAAGCCCACAATGTAAATTTTAAGCTGATGACAACAATTTGTCAAGTGTTCTAACTGACAATTACACAGACTGAAAAGTACAATGAGTAGGCAAGTACATTGTATGTTGATTCTGCTGGGTTTTTGCTTCAGTGGTGTGAATGCATTTAATTTCATGTTTTATTTCTTGTGACGATAGCTTCAATGCCTCAATAGTCGAGCGGTAACATGTTCGCTCGATGTGCGGAAGGTCTAGTGTTCGACTCCCGGCCAAGCCAAAAGAAAAAAAAAATCCAGTTTTCTGACCAAAGAAAATAAATGGACAGGTGTACGAACAACTTTTGCATAATTAAAAAAAAATAACAGAATTATTAAAAAAAAAAAAAAAAAAAGTCTCTGACATAACACTGAAAGAAGACTTCATGAGCTACCCCCAGATGTTTCCAAACCTAGTTCTACAGAATAGGTTTGGTCCATTAATTGTTGTGTTGATATATATTTCCACACAGCTGACCAAAGGTAAGGAGTTTAAAATGTAGCCAATTTAAAAATGTAGAATTTTCAGTTTAAATGTTAACTTATCACGGAATTTGTGCATAAAAATATTTCCTCAATAGTCCTGCAAACAAAATCTTCTTCATAAAATGTAGCCCCATAATATTATATTGTAGAGTATGTCTGAGAAAACAGAAAAAAACAGCAAAGCATTTAGATTTGGAAATGATGAGAAACATTGTGATAGGCAGCTTCATCCGTCTCCAGATATTATGAACTTCAAAACTTTGGCAAAACATTTGGAAGACTTGCATATGTTGCTGCTGTCCCACTAAAATATATGGTATGTTAAGGTCACCCGACCAAGAAACTGGTCGAGAGAACGTCTTATACAGAGACCGGATCAATGTACATTGTAGGTCCAGGTATAAAGTGCCGGGTAGGACGGTTAATTATCCCGTCCAGGGCCTCTTTCAATCATAACATAGGCTAATATATTTGACCTACTTACACTGAATCATTGCAACTTGGAGATGTACAAATATGTAAACTTCAAAAACTAAAGGAACTATCAAGAAAATAAAGAAGTACAAAAGGTCGATTATTAAACAAGACAACAGCGAGAATGTCGATATCTCAAAAAATCCAACATCAGTAAGATTGTCGAAAGGGGAGCGGTCGAAGTTATGTTAGATAAATAGGCCTACGGGACACTGTTTTCTCCTACCTACCCCTGGTTCAGGTCGTTTTCAGTGTTATCCAGCCATACTCGAACATGGAAAGCATTTCCCTCCCTAACTTGTGTGAAAATATCGTCCATGTCTGTACACAATAAGAATCTTGTTGTAGTAAAATGATTGTTGTCGTTTGTAATGTTACTTGCAGTCCCGACACACTAGTCTAGGTACTAGCTTATTGTTGAGTGGATGCACACCCGATAGCTTTCATCTTTTTCTTTCCCTGAACATTTTTAAAATAGGTTCATTCGAAAGTTCGATGTGCTTAAGTCCTCGAAATACAAGCACATTTAGCGTAAATAGCCGTGGCACGCGTCGAACTGGTTGAATAAAAAATATGACCAAACAGGCAAACTAATTGACGAAGCGGACCCGGTTCCGGTGCATGTAACAGAGACGTATACGTCTCTGATGTAAATAATGAAGATATAATATAAGAAAAATGCAGAAAAGTTTCAGCTTTTGAGTATTGCTCTGCTATCCTCTTTCTGACTTAAGTCCCAAATTGTACTGACTTGGCTTTAGCGTTACCATACCAATTTACAGCCGGGACCGGAAGGTATACATATTAGGAAACACGACGGAATCATGCTTTAGTCCGTAGAAACACTAAACATTTAATATCTATTTCCTCTACATGAACAAATTCAACAGAAACACCAAAGTATACATTTATTATCAGGCCAGTGTTCTTTGTAAATCTAATATCACCCTTTATATTATGAAACAACCAACTGAGACAACGTAATAGACGAGCACCTGCTGATAGACTTGCACAAGCCCGTTATATTTCACCAATTATAATTCCTAGATCACATGTTACAATCCTCGTCCCTCTGTTGGCAAAACTCTACAGAAGTTCACTGTAGTTTCCCATACATGTAGTAACCTCTTTGAGTTCGTTATGTTGAACAACCAATGCTGTTTCTTTTGGCACTTCGAGATAATTGCGAAATTACTTTTTCTTATAACGCTTTCCCTCAAATAACAACACTGTCAATGGCATTTTAAAGTTATTTTAAAGAAAATCTTTAAAACCGCGTCAAAAAGAATAAAACAAAAAAAATCATATAAAACCATGCTGATTTGTTTCTTACATGCTATTTATTGTTTGTTTGCATGTGATTCTGTGTTTTGTGTTTGATTAATAATAATAATGTCTTTGATATTGTCCCTGAAAACATATCATGTTTTATCTTATTGTGCTGAATTGTTTTCCTATTGTGTGACGGATCAAAATACCTTAATTTAATAAAGTTGTTCGTTTATTTACCTGGTTATAGAAAAGTAACGAATACCGGTTTTAGTTCGAATACACTGCTCTGTTAACCCATTGATATTGAGATATTCTCGGTTACACCAGTCCAATCCGAGACGTATACTACATGTCTCTGGCCCAACGTACCACGAGAACAACAGGTGGGTCGCGTGCCGCCAGTCTTTCTCATGCGTACGACAGACACCCAAGTTACACTGTATCTGAAATACAAAATTCCACGTACTCCTTTAGTTCTAAGCTAGTACAGTACCTATATATACGTATATGTATATATATGTTGGTAGCCTTATATATCTACACACGTGTACATTTATTTCTTATCTAATACAGTAGTTCGGTATTCGGGCTTTGTCCTTTAGATATATGGTCGTCTTATCTTTTACATTTTAAATGAACGTATTGTTTTGTAAAACAATGATATGTAGACTAGAGCTCCGCGTTAAATCAATACACACCACACGCAATACGGGTGTGTGATGTTCATACAACCGTAAACGCTGCCGTACTCACAGACTCATTAACCAGGCGAATGTCCAGATCCTGGTACTGCGTTTGTGAAAATGTTACACAGTATTGGTGAGTATATTATTACTAATATATTTATAATTACATTTTGATCATATTACACGATATAGTTTACATTAGCGCTCGCAATACACTACGCCCCTAACATTAAACATGTATGTATATATTTTATTACCAATTTATATTAACAAGCTTATAGTATTTGTATCATTAAATAATATCGAAATACATACTTGTAAATTAAAAAAAAATCCGATTGAATCAAACCAATGGATCAATGAGTTAAAAATTGTAGCATACTCTATATCATTATATTTGGATGGACGTGTATTTTTTTTATTGACAACCACGACACTTCGTGACGTTAGATCTAGGCCTGTCTGTACATAAGACCACATTTTTACATTTTGTAATAGATCATTAATGACATCTACCTTTGAAGTTGGACAGTTAAAATCCGATTTCACACTTGATCCAAATCTAGATAACTTAGCTATTCGGATTATTTAGACACTATTTAGAGATTTAAATTTTCATAAATTATGACCATAAATTCCAGGCAGACAATTAGCAGTATATCTAACTACGGGTATTTGAACACTCGCTGATTTAGTGTTAAGCACGGTGAATCACTCAACACTAGCTATCTCTGGTTTTGGTACAACATAAGACTCATCAGTGTTCTAAACATATAACAGATACAGTTCAAACTGATGTCAACACCGCGAATACTACAGGGTCTACAGGTAAGACGCTCGACACGTGTAGGTTTGATACAGTTAGGTATAGTTGAAAAACTGAAATATGTAACCTTAATTCTATTGTAATCGAATAAGTTCATTTTAGATTTAAATGTTTTACGCGGGATTGAATTTTTGATATAAACCAAGCAATATTGAAATTGTACTACATATAAGTGTGAAGAGTCTGTTGTGGAGTCTGTTGTGTTAGAAGATAAATGATCGGCTCTGAACACCTGTCTATTTTTGTATTGTTTCGTCTCCAGAAGACTAACGATCCACATGACACTGTATGTACACTATATATACTGATGCCCTGATAGGGTGGTCTAACAATACACTGTGACCGAGACTATTATTGTCAGCTTGTAAGATCTAGACTGCCCTAGTCACCACAACAAGCATCACACTCGTCAATAAGGTGTCCGTGCTATAACTATTCGGCGTGTAATTTATTATCAATCAGGCGACATCAATATTAAAATGTAAATTTTCTATAAAAATATTTTGTACGTTTTTAACTAATTTTAGAACATATTGAGGAAACTGGTGATATGACACACTCTCCGGAGAATTTTGTAGTAAATATTACAGTCCCTCTTTGATTTACACCAGAAAATACCAACAGGATAACGAACCTTTCCAAATACACCACGAAAACTGCTCTTGTTAAATATGCGGCCAATTACTATCAGTAAAATCAATTAATGAGTATTGGTCGAGTAAGTATATATCTAGATGAAGACGTGTTTCAACCTTACCTGGCCCGTTTCAGTCACCAAACCTTAATTCAGTATATAGATAATTACCGGACGACTATAAATAATCTGTTTCATATTCAGCATTTAGAAACATCAAAATATCATCAAAAACCCATAAAATAATCCTTCATCAAATTCACATGATGATTTGAATTCGACATTGTGTTAGAAACCAAAATGGAATAAATTTCGAATACCAGTAAACACGTCCCCTATTCTTTTTCCCCAGGTGAGTCTGAGTGAAGTTTTAAGGTTAAAGCTGGAGAACATTTTCAAGCCTAACGCCCAAGGGGTCGGTAACCTGACCGACACCCTCATGCGTGATGTCCGTCCGTCAGTGTCCGTTACGGAGGGAAAAGTGCTGGATACACCGGTCACGTTCGCGGATATTCCGAGACTCAACGGTCCCGGAGCTGGAGGCAGAGTATCAATCATCGATGGTCGGTTATCCGCCTTGGAAAATGCCGCGAACATGCGACCTGGGATCTTATCACGTGACAATAGGTCAAGGCTGTCCACACACACGCGTGATGTGAAATCACGTGCATCTTCGGACGGACGACACCGAGAAAAAAGTGCAGGCTACTTCAGACAGGTTTGTATAGAGGGTGAAGAAGTAAGCAAACAACTCCGTTGATTTGTACCGTTGTGCGATCTGATTTTTGTAATAATCGTAATAGGGAATCAGTCAATAAACGAAGATTTAATACCTGATGACATCACCAACTTTTTCCAAGATTCTTTCAGAAATGCTGTACAGTAGTTGGTCGCAAAAGGCGAATGCAACTGTCAATGCTACGGCCCCAAAAGTATAATTTTAATAATTGATCTGATGTAACCCCAACAGTTTAAATAAAACACGACTAGACATCTGAACCGGCATCACTCGTCAATATTGGAAACGTTTAGAAATGGGGTATTATATGTTTTGTTCCGTATCAACTCATTCTGTCTGAATCCCATAGTACATATTAATCACCACGCCGCCGTATTACATTTATTACAAAAAACAACGTTATATACGTCGATAACCATCGATTGATTTTTCTTTTTATATTTCAAAACATGTTCTTCAAGGTGGAAACTATTTTTCCATATGGGTTCATAAAGCACAACATGTGTTAGTTTCGACGAATAGTACAATGTGTACTGTCTTACCGTCATCAGACATCACACACATTCAATATCCTAAACACGGGGACTAGGACGCATTCTGGACTGCACTGTTTCGATCGGTTATGCAAGGTTCACATGTCTCTAACAGTCATTCTTGGACCACTAGTGGTTAAATCTTTCTCTTTCCATTTACCATTCTCTGTTGTCGCCCTAAGCACCCGTCATATGACCCTGGCTTTGCCAGGACGGCAAACCCCAAACAAACAAATGCAACGGACTGCATCTTTTATTGAGTTCGAATGATGTTTTTTGACACTTATGTATTCTCTGGTTGGTCTGTGATGAAGGTGATCGAATACACGGTCCTTACCAGTCATCGAAACGCATTACACATGAGCATATTACTGTTTTTGCTACATGAACCTATTTACAATACAAATGATGTCGTCACTAAACCATCATTTTAAATTTAACTAATGACTACCGACGATATCCATCTTGGTGTATTTGCCACGCCGTGCTTACGTCCAGCAGACTCGGGGGTAGTTTTACTGGTTTTAATTTGGTGCACGGAATTTTTATTGAGATTTTAGTGATGTGTCGAGCTGAAAACATTCACTGATGGTACCATTGGCCTTCTGAATACGTGACCATATATTTTATTTTAAAGTTTTATTATTATAAAATTATTATATTTGAATGTTAGATACTTTCTTAAATATTTTAGAATTATCAAACAAATATATCCATAACTTGATTTTTATTTTGATATGCATATCTCTAACAAAAATGATAAACCATTGATTTTGCATTTAGATAAATTTGTTATTTCTATTATTTCTATTTTTATTGATATCCCTAAAAATAACATAAATTATGTTTAAACGTAGTTATTGCCAAAGAAGAGTTAAACAAACATAAATTACTTCACCTTACTCACACCATTCGATTAAACTTAATTGATAAAAAAACCACTCGTGAATTATATTCAAAATATATTTTGTAAACCATATATACTCACGGTGTTCTGTCTGTTTTCAGGGTCGCACGGACCTGTCATCGGCCAGTAGAGAACTGTTGAGAAAACGACTGTTTGCCACGGCGGAACACATGAGAAAGGTACCAGCCATAAACCAACCCTTGTTTACAGACACTCATTAGCAGCATAGTGTCACAATCGGAACACACTTCGGCCTTTTCCGTCAAGTCGACTTCACGGAAAAGGTCGGTGTGTAATCCGATGCCTAGTGCCATAGATATTATGTCTAGATTTGCGCATATGCTACTTGATATGTATTAGACAGAATGGTTATCATTATTCTATATTGTTGCTAAGATTGCTGGGCTCCTTGCATCGAAGACATTTGCCTCAGTGTTTTGCATGTCAGAAAAATGGAACATAATTCCTTGATCAAGCTTTAAAAAAAACCATATTAACCCAATACCAGAAGGAAAAAAATGTAAGATTTGATGATTAAATTCGGGTACAAAACATCTTCACTTGCCGATGACAACCACGTATATACAATAACAAGGCTGTCTTGATAATTCCTAAGCCTGGTTGTAGTGTTTCATTAAAAAATATACTTTCATAGGAACAAAAATGATAATAAGGTTGATGATAAGTACATTAATGTTAATGTTATAAATACATATGAGGACCGGAAGTTATTAGTACATGTATCATGATGTAATATAAAACGCTTAAAACGGCACTAACTTGATCCTCTAAGAACATAGTCCACTGATAACATCCTATTAGTATTATCACCCGACCAATGTTCTTTAAGGAGTGTCGCTTGACAAACATTTTTTGTTTCCATGCTTGTTCTTATTCTCTGAGGAATATTAATTTCAGGAAAAACCAACAAAAAGAAAAAGAACGGTAACCTTTGACCCCAACACCAAAGTTCGTAGCTAGTCAATCTTACAGCAAGCTTCATGCTTTGACATGATGTACCCATAAACACAAACCCCGTGCTGACTGCGAGTGGGTAAAGGGTGTGGGGACAGAGCTGCCTGTTATTTATGTTATATAAAGGTGTTGGTAATTTTGTACATGTTATTTGCTGCTTACCTATTCCGTTGAAACACTGAACAACACCTAGGCGGTAAATAAAGACATTCCTCTATCCGTACTTTCCTCATGTCAAGGATACTAATAGATCTAATGAACACGCTTCCCACAATTTCCATACTGGATATATAGACGCTCATCTTTCTCTGCAACAATTATATCTTTGGAGCAACAGCAAGAACACATCGTAAACCGTTAGTGAACATATAGCATACACGACGACAACACCCTCGTCAAGTAATGTCGTTCTCTCACACATTCTGCTGCTAAATAGTAACAGCATGCCGAAATGTAATTTCAGTCAGAACCGTATTAGCAGAAACCGTGACTAAGACATACTTCTATGAACCTGTAGATGCAATGTTTTGTACATAAGTACATTCCTTATTCAGTCACAGGATTGAAGGATGTTAATCAGCTGACGTGCTCTCTGGACTCTACTAAATTGTAAAGATATCAATGGGACATCCACCCGAATGGGACATCCACCCGAATAAAGATTTTTTTGGGATGATTATTTGTTAAAACAACGCAAATTAATGTTCGGCTACTCCAAGGGGATAATATCTGTTTAATTGACCACATAAATATTCCAAAGAAAAAATACAACAATGAAGCATATTTTTGAGGTGTATTCAGGACATTGGCAGGGTGATACATTTGCAGGTTTCGTTTTTTGTCTCTTTTATTGGAGAAACACAAGGAAAACATTTCTTTTTTTGCTTACAGTTGATAAATATGTTGACAATATAGTGTGATGTTGCGACTGTTGGGATTAAGGGTCGTTTTTAATATTGGGTGTGCGGTGTGTTGACATCAAATTGCTATATGTGTGCTTGGAATGGGTAATGGATGGATGAAGTACGGATACCGATAAGGTTGTTTTGTCCACTTGGTTTCAGATTTTCTCCATCTTAAATGATGCATCAATGCCTTGCATGTATGGTATGTGGACAGCTACGGCTTCATTTTGTTCCCAATAAATATTTCGGTGGTCTGACCTGGTTATGGTGTACCCACCAAAAATATAAAGAAACTTAACCATGATATTGTTTTTCAAATGAAAATTCAAGATATTTTAATAAACATTGTACTTTCATTATGAGGAGATATCCAATTTCAGGGATAGAGCAGGAAGGAGTCTTGGGTCACGAAAACCTTTTCATTTCTTAAAATACCTTTCGAAATATAAAATACATTCACGTGTTTCGCAAACATACTCAGATATGTGTATTTAATACTATCGAATGAAGAATTATTTTGATTTGAACAACAAAAATATTTCAGATTACATATGCTTAGTATTTAGTTATTCCATCGCAAAATTTTCGAACTTCTTCAACGTAAAAATTAAAGTTTCGTTGTTTTCGCAAGTCAGTATATATATTATTATCAAGAGATACTACCGGGTAGTAACCATTGATAAAGTAAGTCAATTGCATAAGCAGAAAACGAAAAACACTGGCAATAGTCGTTTTAAATCCAAATATATTCAATTCAATTATTCAAATATTTCAAGACAAATATTTAAAGAAAAGAAATATTTTCCGTGATCAAGTACTTGGCAACCTTTTCTTTTCTTATTTCTGCATATGCAGATGCATATCCAATAATACGAAAATCACAAACGGATACATGTTTTAAACATTTATTGAAAAAATGTAAGGAGTTTATTCCCTATCCAAGTTAAACCCTGATTAACACTGTGCCAAAGTGTTATGTTAGCGGCTTATACACTACTTCTACGGGCGTCTATATGTTAGGCACCACTAAACAGGCGAAAATGTGGCAATCAACTTTTCTTTTGGGCGCCTTACCATGCATATAAATATAACTATTACAATATTCATCTCAAGTTTATTGAATTTTAAAGAATGATTTAATGGTATTTCAAAATATTGTATCACAATTTGGTTTTGTTGCAAAAGTAAGAAATTATTTTTAAGAAGCCACATCTGTTTGTAATACCTGCACAAAATATAGTCATTGGTATATTGTTTTGCTTCCAGGGTCAAAGAGTACACAGGGGACCAGTAACAGATATAAGTTTTGACGACATTCCGGGTGTAAGTTCGGAAAAAGGAACCGGGGAGGTAAATTTCGCGTGCACGGCTACCATTTAATTGATCGATTGATTAAAAATAAATGACGTTAGAGCAGCACCTTCTGCTTTTTAAGCGACAAGATTAGATTGTCAGAGGTAATTAATTGCATTTTAACTTACATTATAAATTTTATCTTGTTTGCAGCCGAATAAGTAACGTTTGTACCATGTATGGATTATATTCGGTGTCTTACTTCGGTAAAACAAAACTTTTTAATGAGGAACAGATTCTGACAAATTAGCTGACGTGCTATGGCTCCGTTTTATTTATTCCAGCTTGGTCAGTTGTTTACTGTGTTGCGGCCTTGCCCGGGGATAATAAAAACGTGGCCGGACGATGTCCTATCAAAGCGGTTCTACACATCCCATGATCAACGTCATGCGATTCCTAAGTCCTTGTGGCGACCCGGCAAATCATCAAAGTGCCAGAGTGACGTCATGTCAAGATCTGGGTACAGTGTAATCACCGGGAGAACCGGAGAGACTGTTACCAGCGCCACCTCGTGCCGGGCTGTTACCAGCGCCACCTCTTCAGTTTCAGATTATCTGACAGAAAAACGTATGCCACAACTTTTGGAGGAATTTTACACGGATAAAAAATACTTGGATAAGTTCGTGGAATACACTGGTGAGTGGTTTATAAAAAACGAACTAAACGAATAATGTAGCTTTATCAAAGGGAATTGAAACTAGATCGTTCAGACATCTTCATATTCGTATAAACTTCTGATTGCTAGGTTTTAGTATGTATCCAGGCTTAACAAAATATCTCATTTCCAAGCGTATCAAAGGAATGTTTCTAACGTTACGTTGAAGAGGTATGATGGGTAAGTATGCACATTTTTTCGACAGCTCTCACCAACTTTTTTCTATATTTACGCGCAGTTAACTCACAACTGCAGGAATTTTTACATTTTTAAATATATGAACTTACCAAGATTTGGCTTTTCATTTTTCGGAAACGAAATAATATTCATCGTATCTTGATAGTACTCGTTGGTTATGTGTGCAAAGTATAGCATTATGTATTAAAGAGATATGTGGAGGTAAGTCTCAAGTGTTAATTCTAAGGTAGTATATACCAAAATGGTAGATATAACTGTTTGCTTTGTTTACCTTATCTTCTTACACAGTCATTATATCTGATTAACGATGGGGAAATAGTTTGAAATAATTAATAATCGTAAACCAAGCAGTCAAAAACATCGAAGAGAAACCAAAACACATTCCATCCTTACAAGTTTTGTTTCGTTTATGAAATAATGATAACTATTTTAGCACTTTTTTCTTTGAAGGACCGAGGATCAATAATTTGATGGCAAAGATAAGATTTTCAAAGTCGGGGAATCCGCCATGTTCTCATAAATAGCTGGTATATTGTATTACTCGTATCCGGTTTTATTTCCCCATCCACACAGTTGCATATTTTATTTACTAGACTGATTATTACTTCAACTTCAAAGTAAAGAAACTCTTTAATTGTGTGAATGTCATTTATTATTTCAGGACGTGGTTCTGACGAGAGAATATACGCAGAGAGAGGACGTACATTTCTGAATAACAGAGCGAATTACTGGGCAAAACGCGGGGACTTGTCCACCCGGCCCCCTGCAACAAATCTAGGCCTTCGTCTGGCTCGGGAGCGAAGTACGACAGTGTTTTGACAGGCGACAAAACTCGCTTTATATTGTTAGTTATATTTTCAAGTGAAACCTGCTGCTTTGAATTATTCACGTTATGGGACAGACACATCTTTTGGATACAGAAACAGTAACCAACACAGTATCGATGAGCTCATGGCAGCTGATTATAAACTAATGTAGTGTGCGTATCAATAATTCAAAAATGTAGATGCACAAGTACATATGTTCCACTTGTCTTCTCTTCTAGTTGCCTTTTCACAACCGATAGGAGAATGCTGTCGTCCGAGTTCTCTGAAAAAGGAAAAACTCTGTACGGCTTTTAATATTTATTAAACAGAATAGTCGCAATGCTTCTTCCTCAAAAGAGAACAATATCTTGTCAATCTTATGTCAATGCATGTAAACGATTTTTGGTGATGCAAAAGAATCTTTTTAATTTGTATGCATTAACTGATTGACCTCGTGTGGATGTAGAACGATAAATGAAGTTAATCTTGACTTTTAAGTGTTAGGTTTTTGGTCGTATTTATTTATATTTATTTCAGGCAATGGTTCAATGAAATTTAAACATTTAAGTACTGGATTATAGACTGTGGTTAATGTGTATGTAGATGAAATCGTACAAATGCTTACTTTAGTACTGTTGTTTCTACTGAGATATACAGATATGATATGACAAAGGACGATAACAAGTTCGCGTTTTGTTTGTCATCTTTTATTTATTAAGATAGTAAGCAGTCAAAGTTCGCTGTTGTCTGTCTAGTATATGTATATCTTTCACATAAATATTGCAGTTTATTTGTGTTAAAACATTACAAAATAATGTTATTATGGTTTTTTTTCTGAAACAACATACAATGTACATACATAAAAACATAATTATAAAACGTTTTTGTATAACGCTTAAAGACAAATGTAAATGATATAAAAACAGGACGCTGACGAGATCATCACATTTGAGCAGATTAACGATAACTTCTAAAACTATTTAAGACACAATATATGCGTTCATTACCACATAATACATAACTCATGATTCAAAGACAAATTTCTCGAAGTAGGAAAAGTTAGTGAAAATAATAAAAGCAGGATGATTGGTCCGCAAATATATTTTTCCATCATTTTCGAACCAGGCGTTATATATTCTGATCAAGGCATAGGCTAGGAATACCAAATTACACTTTGCAAAATCAATAACGCGGCATGATGTAAAATTTTGCTGTTACATTATAATTTCGCATGCAATAGCTTTTCCGCTCGCGACAGGGTAGGCCGTAGCTTTTATGCTGCCATACGATTTAGGTATTGATGGGGCGCGTACGATGGCCCTTGTTATTGACTAAACTTTATGGTTTTCCGTTCATGACGTAGTACAGTCATATCTAACCATTTCTGTCTCTCTAGTTGTAAAAAACATTTATGAATACTTTCGTCGTAACACAGAATAATTTATTAAGTAATGCTGTTTATTTGTTTGCATTAAACTTTAATGAGTTAATGATATTCGGTTTGGAATGGTTAAATCATATCGTTTCATTCATACCATAGAAATTTATTTATATTAGTAATATTTCAAATATATGCAGGACAATTAAATAAGACTGATATTGTGCATTGCTTATTTGTCTTGACAAACATGGATATTAACATCAAAACTCCTGACATGTATTACCATGTATCGGCTATATTGAACAAGCTGACCACTGGCAAAAACAGGTACATTTTGAACACGATATCTGATCACAGATTGATTTAAGAAAAAAAGTCTATATTCGTAATGCGTTTTCCTCAGTCGATAATTTGATAATCTATCAATTACAATAAATATTTATTGAAATTTGTGCAGATGTTTTCGTTTTTATATGTTTGAGAAAAACGTTCAGGTACTTAAAATTTAGCTAAGTGGTTTCCAGCGCTTACTATATATACTACAAGCATCAGAACACAAATAATTAAGTGCGTTGCTGCATTTTAGATTGTTTCCACGCGTGTTCTTTCCTGTGAATAACGTGAAACTTTACGACATACGGATATAAATAAAGTTTACAAATAAATGTTATCAAAAGTGAGACGGAATCCAAACGTAGTGGGAGATTAACATCGCTTTGTCAGAATTAAGACTGACGGATTGACACAATGTTTTTCAAAATGAGTGAAAGCATGACAGACATTACTATTACTGTGCTTACCTTCTGTTGGTCTTCTATTATGACTATATTCAACTCACGGTGTTACTTACAGTGATGATAAGATGAGAGTCAATTATGTCATTAAGTAAATACATCTCAATCTTAGGACTTTGTTGACATTGGTTGGGGGATAATTTTAGACACGTTTACAGGGTAATTTTGAAGTAAACATCAAGGTATCGACTTAATTTTTCGGAAAGAAAGGAGGTTCAATGTGATCTGCTTATAAAATATGATCAATTTAATAGAACAAGTTGCATATTTCTTATTTTTATACTGTATATGTGTAAGACGAAGCAACCAAAAGGAGCATTTCTGGCTGAGAGTGACTTCCTTTGTGAAAGTATCCATCTCTCAGTGTTCAGGAGTTTCCACTTGGGCATAACAGATCATCCGTTGGGTTCTCATTTTGTTTTTGTCCATTCATAATTCCTGGAAAGCAACATAGTAAAATGAATGATTGGCAGTGTAAAGCGTTTTGAGTTGGAACTTTTGGAATTGTTATTGCATCTTTCTGTAGGCTTAAACAACAATAAAACAATAGTGACATTAGCGGTAATATATGTTAACTTAATGATAAATACTTATGAACGACCAATTTATATCAAACGTATTATGTTTATATAATCATTATTGTTTTAAAGGAGAATATGATTTTTATGGTTTTCAATTTGTTTCTGATACCATTTGTTCTTATGCGTAAGATATGTTTTAATCAAATGAACGCAAACGCACCTTCGACACTATCACTCGGGCCGTTATCAGAACTCCGGTATCGTCGTTTCGAACACTCCTCTTCTAACCACTTCGCTGGCATCAAGTCCACTTGTTTTCATTGCATCCATGATTCTCCTGATCGTTGCCTTATTGCCCTCTGCCTTCTTCCATGTAGAGAACATATGCAAGAATCTTGCAGGCATTATTTCTGCCTGATATTCCATATTCACCTGGGATATTTTCGTACTTTCCAATCCAAGCAGAATGAAAAATGCGAAGTATTCAGCACCTATCAGTTTGGACACCCCAAGCATTTCTATTTCTGTCGGACATTGTTCAAGTACCTCTGAAGTGAGGTCGTATTCTGTAAATAGTAAGATGGATGTACCCAATGAGTGGTAGTTCACAAAGCTATATCATTACTAAAGTGTAGACGTTAATAGTACCGCAACATGTAGTACATTGTAATTATACGGTGACTTAACAAATGTTAACTATGCATAATCACAAAGCAATAATCTAGACAACTATTGCAATATCAAATCATAAAGTTTGTCCATCGAACTACTGCATGCACAGAGACAACAGAAAGCTAACAAGATTATCGCAAGCGGAACAAAGTACGCGGTGCCCAGATAGTTCGATGAACATATCTACTAAATCTTGTGCGAAAATGACGAAGTTAAAATGTAATGTATGTGCCAAACAACAGTGCAAATAATGGTGTTAAGAAATATGGTACACATTTCAGGATATGTGGCTGAGAAATTGAATCATCATGTAAAGAATCTATAGATGTGACCTCGACCTTGAACGTATGACGTTGACATTCGACAAATACCAAGGGATTAGTGTACGAAATAATTGTCAGGAACCTAAGCAAATTACTATTGACGGAGAGACGGACGGACGAGCAGGATGACGCCTATACACACTCCACAAAAACAAAATACGAGCATGAAAACAAAAATAATAATAATAATAATAATAATTCGAGGTTCTTATATACCGCTTTATCACAAAACTAGTTCGTAGGTCGTCTCAAGGCGGTTCACAAATTATTATCCGTGGTTATAGGACCTTTGCAACCAGCCAATATCTTTCTCAACTCCATTGGGAGCATACAGCCAGTGCTGCTATTTCGGCGCTCACAGCTAGCATTCTACAATTCTAGCACTGTCCAACCACGTACTCATTTACAGCTGAGTAGACTGGAACAAGCAGAGTAAAGTATCTTGCTCAAAGATGCAACACAGTGCCGTGCCGTGACACGAACCCGCAACCCTTCGGTCACGAGCCCGGCGTCCTACCACTAGACTCCCGTGCCTCCTCAATACATCATCTATGAATCTGATTAGCCAACGAGAAGGAATATTTAAAATATAAATAATATTCACTTGCATGCCTAGATGTCTCAAAATCACTGATGGAAAATTGTAAAGCTAATTCTTTTGGTGGAAAATTTCGTAAAAGATATTTCATAAGATTTCAGTTTAGCAGTTTACAGGATCCTTTCTAATAATTTTTTGTTACACACGCGGTGGTGTCTTGAATGACGTCGCAATAGAGCCACCAAACCCCTGTCCCAGTGTCTATGCAATACCGCCTGCATTTGCTTATCTTTCATCGCGACAGCGGTAGACAAGTTCACGGCCATCATACTTGAAAAGCTTAAAACATCGGTAAAAAGAATGCGACCCAATCAGCCAAGCGATACACATTTAGAGCATGTGCACGGCACATTTGCAGACAGCGTTGACGTCGCCTTTGATTAAGTTGCGGTCCTACGTAAGGACGCCGTGGCTTTAGGTTGAAATCGTGCAATCGATTCCTAAACGCTGTCGGACAAACTTGTCCTTAATTACCGAAAACGTTTTTTTCTATCGCCGTTTGAAAATAATAACGGAGGACAGACACACGAATCGCTCTGTCGTAAGGCTATTAACTAAACCGGAAATAGTTGATGCATGAAAGCCAAACTGCTTGGCGATGCGACGTTGTGATTGACCTTGCAAAATTAGAGCAATATTCGCGACATTAAGATTTTTTAATGGTTTTGACTACTTTGTTCCTAATTGTATCTGTACAAATCAAAAGTTCGATTTGGATTGGTTTCAAATTTATCATACGCGGGTAATCCCTAGATGCTTGAATTTTGATTTTTTTTAAAGCATACGTCACGGTTCTGTAGGGGCCTTTACACAAATTTTAGTCAGTACCCCTATGACAGTACCAAAGGCAATCGTATTACCAAATTTTCATTCTCTTACCTTCGTCATATTCATTTTGCACCTGAAGAAAAGAAAGTTTTATGTTTAAGTAATCGACACCTATTAAGTCGTTGTAAATGGATGAAATGGTCAAAAGGTGCAATAAAATGTTGACTTAAAATTTTCAAACAAATGCTTTCTTACTTCATTTCTCTAGTAATTGTTTTTAGTTAAGTTGATTCACACAAATTAAGCACAAATAACCAAAATATGAACATACTTATTTACAAATACATAATGAAAGTAACATACCGGTGGTCTGGCTTCAGAGAACCATGGTTGCAATTCATGTCTATAGATGAAGTGCTTGTTTCCCTCGCATGAAGAACAGCAAGGCAGAAGCTTGCGCTGTTCGAGTTCCATTTTAGGAACAGTAACGTCCCCTTCGTTCACATTTGTCTTACAATGCAGATGGTATGTGAACTTCAGGTCTCTGTGAGCGTACAGTTCCATGATGTTCTTGAGTGCTTCTTCAACAAACAACCTCACTCTCAGTCCGGCGCCGGGCTCGATCTTTGGAATAGGGGACTGCTTGAATATTGTTGCCTTGATCATGTTGCTGCCACAGCAGATCGCTACTGACCAAACACCGTCAATCCTGAAAATCCCGAACCCTCTCCTTAACCAGATATCGTCTTCTACTTTCAGGACACTGAACTTCTCGATGCATGCAGCTAGAAGTTTGTCGAACACTGGGAAGGGTACGCATCTGTCTGAGAAGACGAGACATAGGGTTCTGGTTTTTACAGCATACCTGTCGGTCATTTCTCGTGGAAAGCAAATTTTCCCTGACAGCAAGGAAGGGACCAGATAGATTTCTTCAGATTCGGCTTCTTCTGTCTCGTCTTTTCCTGTTCCGACTTGCACAAAGTCAACACTTTTCTTCTGTTCTTTTTTGGGTCTGGCGATCAAACCTAGTCGCTCCATGAAAGCTAGAATGACTGCCCTGTATTTCCAGAATCGCATCTTCTCATCCTGATTCCAAACGATCTTCAGATACTCCATATCCAAAATGGCAGACTGTTGGTACATCTTCCATAAGAAGTTCGCCCTTTTGTCCTTTCGGTCAACAAATTTTGGTACAGTAATTATCTTTCGAAAGGCCTGAGCTATCCACTGGGGATCAAGAATGACGGTTTTTGCCAAAATTGTACCAAGATTCTCCGTTTCTTCACCAAAGTACAAAATGCTGCCGGTGTAGTGAAGGTATCTATAACAGAATATAATAACATTCTTTATAATAAACTAGAATAAAACGTGGACATGTCAACATAAAGCGGTAATACATTTCTCTTCATAAGGTACGGTAACTGACGAGCAGCATTACGTGTTGACTAAAGCAAACTTACTTTAAGAACATGTGTATTTCTGTTTCGTCGTTGATTTCCACTTCACACGTTCTTCCAATAGAGACGACATCCTCAAACGACATGACCTTTTCCCCAGTTTCCTTCCTTCGCATCATTTCCCTCTCTAAAGTAAGCCACCGAGCAGGTAATTCCTTCTCCCACTGCGATTGCGATGGTGCCACCTGTATGATAGCATTCCATAGCTGTACGATTCCCGAATGGTTCCTTACATTATTGTTGACTTCCATAAAACCATAGATATGATTTTTCATTGCCTGGAAGTCAGCCATCCCGCACAATTTCTCTTCAAATTTGTCCAGCTTTTGTTCGACTTCCTCATCCTGATTTAAAGAACAATATTGGATTAACATACGTTTTATACTAGTTCTGCTGACCCTACAATAAATACATTTATATTTGAATTTAAATCTATTAATACTTTTTTGTCTAATTAAATATTTAATGCGAAAGCAAAATCATTGCTTCTACAATCTTTCATCAGCAGTCATCTTGTTCTTTCCACCACTATAAAAATTGAACATACACTATTGCAGACAAGGGTGAGAACCTTAAAGGCTAAGTTTGTTTTGAACAATGACTTGAACTGCAAACTTATTTTGAGAGCTTTCCAAACCGTCTGTTTCTTTTGTCAAGAAAAGGGCATTTGCTTGACAAAGGAAACAAACGTTTTCGAAAGATCTTACAATAAGTTTTCAATTCCTGTTTGTGTTCAAAACAAAGTTAGCCTTTAATTTTGTATACCAAACTGATGAATCTCATTCTGAAGAATGAAACTTTTTGAAAGACAAATTATCAATCAACACAATGTTATGATGGAAAAGAGTAGTCTAAACCAGCTCAAGGACTACTGGGAGCAGGCATTGATATGCTGCAATAGCTTGATTTCTATCTCAACACTTGGCAAAGAATAGTTTAAATATAGAAAAATTACATTTGTGAATACGTTTTCCCTTTTTACATCAACAGTTCAACAGTAATTTATTAACTGTATCCCTGCTATTTTCTGTATAGGGGACAATTCTTGATAAGATAGCAATTTGGGTATAATGTATTGGAGCGCAATTGGTTTTGAATACGTACCGTTCCTGAGAGTTGATCCAAATGTGTGCCTACTAGTATAACCGGGGGAGTGGCTAGGGAGCATTTCCCGCTTAATTTCTTCTCTGAGTAATTCACAGCAGAGCGAATCCAGTATTTGATTCTTTCTATTCAAGTAGAAAATAATATCACTAACGTGCATGATATCGTATATGAACAATGACACGCAGGAAAGTCAATGTAGTAGAAAAAGATGACCTACGTGTTTTAAGATCGAATGTTTACAATGACTCAGTAGGAAAAGACAATCCACGTTTTAGTTAACAAAAGACAACCATCATATTAAGATCGAGTGTTAAGCAGAAAACAAAGACCACGGGTTTGTTATAAAAACGAGTGTTAACAATGACAAGTAGAGTGTTAACAATGACAAGTAGAAAAAAAGACCACGAGTTTAAATTTAAAATTAAATTTATGATGGTAAATATAAACTAATTACGGGAATATTAGTCTAGTCAATATACCACGTACATGTCTAAACCTGGACATTATTGCAACCGCACTTAATGGTTTTTTTTCTCTTCGATGGATATGAATATGATAAAAGAAAAACGCATACAAAAATCTAAATAGAAAAGACCCCCTTAGGGAAAAAAATAATCAATGTTAACTAAATATTCGACAGCGTAACCTATGTGTGACACTAAGTATGAAAAATCAAAATTATAGCAAGGCAAACTTAAGTACAACGATAATTTAATTGGACATAAACCTTTCAAGACTGATAAGAACTGCACTTTGTAAGAACTAATCTTAGTACAATATGTTATTGCACAGAGTCAATAGCTTTTATGGATGTATTTCTGACTCAATCTAACTTCATATATTTGCAAACATGTTAGCGTACTTGTGGCAGCGTCCACGACCTGTTCCGTTCCCTCGATACACTCCATCAGGTTGTAAACCACCAGGAAGATTGCGTCGCTGCTCAGGAAGATGTGGTGTGTGTTGTAGTATGGCTCCTCCCCTCCGAAGTCCCACAAGGACAGATATGCGTGGTCAGCGTTTGGTTTGTCCGTACCATCCGCAACATCTATGAGTGTCCCCAAGTCATCTGCCCAGTGTTCCCGTGCATCCCGATTAGACCCTATGGTCTCAAGCAGTGTGTCTGTCGCTCCATCAACTGACACAGGCGGCTTCCCCGACTGTGGCGGCGTAGGTGTCTCCGTTACCACCTCTGCTTGTGGCACCCTTTTTTCAGTGTCGACAGAATGTATGGGTTCTGTAAAGAATGAAATGCATGTTCTTTTTGTTTCAATACAATAAAAACTTTATATACAAAATGTGCATTACAAAAATGTCCATCAGTATGCCAAGCCAAGAGCACGCCCCATTTTGAGGAAAGACTTGTGAGATGCTTGTTGAAATATTAGTTATGACAATATCAAGGTGTAAAGCAGTTATTCCATCTGATCAACACATTCACATATTTAATTTAAAGTAATACAGATTATTTATAAAGAGGATATGAGTTGCTATACTGGCGATTAGAACATGATATTTTTGGTTTAGACTTATAACTGTGAATTAAGATCTAATCGCAAGTTGTACACGAAAAACAAGGAATGTACTATCACCAGAAAACACACTTTAACAAATACTGCGTTCACATATTTCAGAAAGAGTGTATTTATCATGCTAGAAGTGTTGATCGACATTTGTTGGTGACATGTCACACTACAGCAGATTAACCAGTCAGATAAAAACGTTCAAAGTTGGTCATTTGCCCCGCCTACGATGTATACTGGCGCGTGCTCGATATCTTTGACGTGGAGGTGGAAGTTTTTGATAGTTTGTCAACGTCCTGTTATAACGATTTTATGTGTCAAATATGGATTTAGACTGACTAAATTCTTACAAATTCTTGTCAGTACACACGACAAGCTGACCGTATCGGCATCTGTGATTATTTATGAGGAAATCTGTTGATGCTGTGTAAAATTAATATAGTCAATACGACACTGTGATGTTCGTGAAATAGAAATGTTTCGTTTGTGCATTTGAATTTCATAACATGTAGATCGGATTTAAATTTTATTAAATCAAGGTACGTGCAAGGATATTGCGTATTCATTTGCTTCATAAATAGAGTAAATTCGTCATCCAATTTTGTAAATGCAACTCCACGTCTCCCTCTGGGCCAGACCTTTCGTGTTGGTTTTTTTGGAAGGAGACGTGGCTTAAGTACGGCGAGAGGGGCTTAACACAATTAAGCCATGAATCTATTTCAGATAAGATATTGATCTGTATCAAATGAAAACACACTATGCAAACGAATCGTGTTAGAAAGTTTGTAACGTCAAGTGTTTTTTTTTTTTTTTTTTTTAGTGCTATTGATTTAAAGATAATGCCCTTCACGAACAGTGCCCTTTACAAAATCAATTTATGAGACTTTTGAAAATGGCAATAAAGTACGGATTTCATTTGTTACTGTGACAATCCCTTTACCTTGTACCGTCTCCAAATGTTCTTGCTGCTCGGCTTGGTCAGTTTCGAGCTCATCTACACTGTCAGTCACTTTGTTTAACAGTAGCACCTGTTGAATCCTCGTTTTAACATTTTGAGTTTCCGTGTTAGCTTCAAGTTTAACTCGTTTCTTCGTCACCATATCGATGAGGAACCGTTGTATAAATATGTCAACACCGTCAGTACTGGAAATCGTAGCAACGACGTCATCATCCTCATCTAACAAGCGATAACATAATGTACTTTTCCCAACACCTTCCTGTCCTACTATAATAACCCGGATATTTCGCGCCTTTTCTGTCCGATCCTGAAGCGTCTTTATATAGTGCTGGATTTTCTCCCGACTAAATAGGCCTGATACGTCTAAAACGGACGAATTCCCATCATTAGTACATAGTATAATAACGTACAGCATCTTGAACAGCCGGTATGCATCGTTCCTAAATTATAATTTGTCAAAACAATTATGCAATGAAAATTTGTAAAAAAAACAATGTTTTATTAAGATTAAACAGCCCATCTTTTAACATAATGGTACTGAACCAATTATAATAAGCCACAGGGGCTTGAAACGATGTCCATGCGTTGAATAACACGACCTCAAAGTATGGGAGCTCCTCATTTTGAAACTGTGAAGCCGGGATATAACCTTTAAATTGGTATTATAGATAAATACAGCAGAGAAAGATTGAAATAAATACTGTTTCTTAAATGAAATATTTTTGCATATGTATAAATTTGTTGAAAGAATTTCTTCTTATGCACTCAACAAATATTGCTGCACGACCTACATACGATGTTGTGAATATTGCCACATCGAAATACAAGGAGCAAAGCCAAATGCAATGTTCTAGAAACTAATGAGACTTGGGTTTCTCTCTGTCTACTGAGCACAGCATAGACACAGATCCAAGCAACTTACGTTTTCACTTAGTCTAAAAGGTAAGTTGTATTAAATTTTAGACGAGGAATAGTTTACATGTACTATCAAAAGGCTTTATTCAAAATCGATTAACCTGTGCAAAAAAAACGTGTTAAAAAGACCATACATTATATGAAAGTTTACTTACTGATCTCTTGTACACCATTTGAGTGCCCAAATATAACTGCCCCTTTCAGATCTGCTATACTTGATTCAAACAAAGTATGAACTCTTATCTCAGGAAAGATCCGGCGGACTGCATTTTGTAAGAACACTGAGGATGAATATCCTCCAATCATTATGATAGAACTCACTTCTTTCAACACTGGTTTTTGTTGGAAATCTCGCAGTGAACTTATGACATCTCGTGCACATGCCATAAATATGCCCTGAATGACCTCGAATTCTATGTGGGCTTTGCCATCGTTTAGCTTGACCTTGCCATCGAAATCTGCGTCGTCCAATACCCCCGGAATTGTTTTGCCCACGACCCGCTTGTTGACTGGCTTTGCGTCCTTGTACCTACTAGGAAGTTGGAGTACGAGGGTTTCTCTGGAACCAGGATTGATTTTGCGCTTCTTGTACTCGAACTCCCTCATCAGTGGCGAGATGTCGTCATGTTCGGACAAGTCGTCCACACCTAGAACGGTCTCAATCAGACTATTGATTCCATCATTCAATGTGTTTCCACCTCCTGTCATTGTTATCCGGTCTGTTGTAACAACCTTTCCACTTGAGTTTTCACAGGTTAGCAATTCAACTGACGTAGCTGCATTAGAGACGATTATAAAAGTTCAGATAACTTAGCTATACCGTAATGTAAAGGAAAAACTGACAAAGAAATAAGAGCAAAAACTTCACAAATTCGAAAGAGAGTTAAATATCACGTGTGAAATCAGAATTTGGGTAAAGGCACAATACATCTATAGCACGTTTTTTTTCGATGTTCTCCTATGTGAACAATTCTTGAGTTGGGTAACTAGCTAAACGTTTCATTAAAGGTTCCAGATAAAGAATGGAATAAGAATGTATATGCACCAATGTGAAAATATTTAAAAATAAAATGTATTTACTTGAACATTTTTCTCAATACTATTAAAGTATAATTATCAATGGAAATTATGTCATACATACATGAGGCATCCAAGAGAAGGAATTTGGTTCCTGGTTTGAAGGGTCGAGCCCTGTACATTGACGCACACTGCAAGTAGGTCAGGGCCGCTTCCATCTTTGTAAGAACTGTGACATTTTCTTTCATGTCAGCCTAAATGAACATACAACGTGGCCACTGGTTGAAGTAAACTCTCTCGAATACATTCACTACCATGATACAATTATATTACATATCTGAACGACGAAAACAAAAAGAAAAGCAAACGACAAAACAAGACAATAAAAAATGGCAATATTATTGCTACAAAATTTGACTCATAAGATGTGTTGACATAAGTACCCAAACCATGACGTCACTATTATAAATGATGCCGTATTTCGTCATGTTTACCTGTGCCGCCGCTTTCTTGATGAAGGCCTTTTTGTGTGACTGGTGGGTCACTATCGTCCAACTTATTGTTGTGTCGTCTAGTTTGTACAGCCGGGCGTGCAGCTTTTCCATCAGGTGCTCACGTAAATATAGCAACGCCATACTATACAGATCCAAAGTAAGCAAGCTCTTCTGTCCCGTGACGTCAGACATGTTACTAGTGTCATCGAACTCCTGTAAGATCAATATGAAAACGCATGTGCTAATTACATGGTTTATGATGAAACAGGTAGATATCCTATGAAGATTGAAATCAATTGTAAAATGATTATGTTTTGGTACAATTTAGTTTCGCATCAGGATAAGTTATCGAGTAATGTGTACAAGATGATGTACAGCTTACATGCAAATAGTACTTGTCATTTTAAATGGTTACAATATATTAAGAAAATACTAAGTAACTCGGGGCTGAATTACAACATTATATATATGGATATATCAAGAGACGTGTACTGTAAGTAAATTGTTTTTGAAACATTCAATGGAAACTAGGTTACACGACTGATTTATTCAAAAATGGTATAATGATGTTACAACCTCGGCCAGAGGAACCACGTACCTAATTTGCAAGTAACATGTGGCCAAGAAGAATACTTAAAAAAACTTACAGAGAAATATTATGTAAATTTAGAAATCTAATCTGAAACTCCCTATTGAAACGGGGCGATTTGATTTGGTTTGGTATTGTTTAACGTCCTATCAACAGCTATGGTAATTTAAGGACGGCCTCCCCTGTGTGCAAGATGCATGCGTGTAGT
>JAUMHH010167441.1:0-16687 GCA_032359455.1 Chlamys rubida | reverse complement strand
TAACATAGACACGTCAGCCTTTGTGTCTGTCTTCTGTCTGTATTTATAACATAGACACGTCAGCCTTTGTGTCTGTCCTCTGTCTGTATTTATAACATAGACACGTCAGCCTTTGTGTCTGTCTTCTGTCTGTATTTATAACATAGACACGTCAGCTTTTGTGTCTGTCTTCTGTCTGTATTTATAACATAGACACGTCAGCCTTTGTGTCTGTCCTCTGTCTTTATAACATAGACACGTCAGCTTTTGTGTCTGTCTTCTGTCTGTATTTATAACATAGACACGTCAGCTTTTGTGTCTGTCCTCTGTCTGTATTTATAACACATCAGACCTTACATCTGTCTGTCTCTTTTTCTCCATTTGTTGTTAGCCTCTCTCTATCGAGTAATGGAGAAAAACAAATGGAGAGTTTAATGCTTAGCATGACTTCGTTTGAATAATCATCTTCCGGTGATTTTTTAACACACAATACACATTGAGTATAAGCTGATGATTGATAATATTTTTTTTTATGAAATCGTGAGGCTAAATGAAGCTGCTAATTCGTCCCTACGTATACACTTCGTACATTGCCCTCGGTTTCCTTTCCACTTACATACCTGCCGATTAGGTGGAACCGGATGGCAAATTAATCACACATATCACCTGGGAAATCAGTGGTCGGCGCGTACCGCCAAACTGCCAAAGGCTCGGAATCTGTTACCTGTAGGATGTGTATGTATCCAGCCTCTTAATTGTACGTTAGATACACACTGCCTGGAGCTAAAGAAGTTTTTATGTACAAACAATTTTATACTCTGAAACATGGCACAGTCGGTAAACAAGTTAAGCGACAACTCTGATGGTCGTGTTGGGAAGCCAAGCTCCGCCGTTTATAGAATTGCTATAAAGTACTAGTCGCGGACTGTTATAGTTTACAAAGCGTTGTAAATATATAGCTATATCTACTTGCTGTGCTAACGTCCTGCCCAAGAAAGATCATCATGCGAACAAACTATAAATCCGATATCGAGTTCCATTTCAACATCATTTTGTTGCATACTGGGGTATCGGGTCTCCACCAGGACGTGCAAATCTACACTCGATAGTACCTACGTACTGTTTGTATCGGGGACATTGACATTTATTAGAATATTATTCGCTGGTAAAATGTCTTGTCTAAAACGTCTGTATGTCTTCCCCACGTAAGTGATACACGCTAGCTTGTCACACTGTACCTACAGATGACGTACACACATTTGCATGTCTTCAACGGCAATACAGATATATATCTGCATATCAAACGGGCACGCGTACATGTGTCACCTCCTGAGACATGTAGACTTGGGGCAGTAGATTTAAAGTTACGCCAGTTTACCTACCTCACCTGCCGAGATTCTCAAGGATTATACTCGACCTCGCAATGGTGGTCAACAATCGATATACCTTCACCCAGATCCAGCAGCCGCAGCCAGGTATGTCCCTAACACAGGTTAATAATTACTGATTAGATATACGTTTTGAAGGTCACCGATTTGAATTCTCTCGGTTAGACATGGTTATGTCTGATTCAAATTATTCTTAAACATGTCACTTTTCACAATTAGCTTTATGCTCACAATGTTTATGTTTAAAATTTAACAAACAAAAAAGCTTAGTTGAATTACTTAATTAGCGATAATGGCATACTATGCCCGACCAAAGGGATAACTATATAGATGGTATAGTGGTTGGTATCAAGACGATAGGTAAAACCTGTACACATCTCCATATTTCATTTTGCATATTTAATGCTGTAGCAATTTTCTGGCAAATATCAAATATGTATATGATAATCTGAATTATATGTTAAAGGACGTTTTTACTAATTGTGTTTAAAAGTAATGATTTATAACTCTGAAGGTGGTAAGGGTTCTAGGAGACAGATATAACACATTATAAATGTGTGCTGCACTGGCCACATCTACGCATACCAAGTAGCCGTCGTGCATACGAATACACCAGCACACGGAGTTCACATAACAGTTCTATGTTGTTTGAGAGCCTCATTAAAATTTTAAATGGACTGTTCTGAATAATTAATTACCATCTTCACTGTATAACGTATAACGTGTATAGGTATTTTAATATCGATACATAGTGTATACGTAAACTCCTAGCGGACTTTTCCCGTGTCAATGTCCCCATTCCTCCACGACCAGCCGCTGTAGCTAGGTAGCCGTGTGAACAGGTGCCTGTATGTGGAATGTAGCCTGTGCAACTGTAGAGAGCTGTGACACGTTTACCTGTAGTTTATATATAATTCATACAGTATGACAATAGCTATGGTAAACGTGCCTACTCGATTGTAACTCACGCCCTGAGAACCCTCACTAACATTCCCCACAACTTCACTGGCACCTGAGTCACTAGAGTTAACGCGGTTCACTGCAAAACTTAATATTGTAAACTTCATTAGTTTTTGACAAATTGTACAAAATATTACCTCGTCATGTGTCCTTCATCTGTTTACTGACCGTGATAACGAGGGGAGGTGACAATATAGTTTTCTTAATTCCCCATCACTGTAAACCATATATAAAAAAGCAATTTATACCACTTCAGTCCATACAAGTCTGAATTCGTCAGTAATAGGATAAAACAGAATTATTGATGTCTCTGTACATGTATGTGTATATATTGTTAAAACTGGAAAAGTCTTACATTGTAGCTGTTTTGAAGACTGATTCAGACTGAAAGTGACATTGCAAAGTAGAAAAGTAACGTAGTTAACGAAATCACGTGAAAAATGGTCAGTCATGGTGGTATGACTGACATTGGTTCACAGGGTATAAGTATTAACATCAAATGTAATTATAAATCACGTGGTTGCTAAGTTATACAACAATTTCTATTGAACTTTGTTTGATAGGGAGAAGTTTGTCACGCGTTGTTGTAACTGCTAATCCGGTCCGTCATACACCATATGCTACACGTCCAGGTGCATGATTTCTCCCTTAATTCAAATTCATTGAGACCCAATACGATCAAATATTACAAAATTAGCAAACAAATTTAACAGTTAGTGTCATTTTACACACAGAGTGGCGGATGTTCAGTGTTTACTTCCCCGTATTATCACACGTTAACAGTCTATGGAGAACATTATGTGAGATTTAAGTAACCGTTACAGCCGTAGCATGCTGATGGCCGTTAACGATCCTCCACGTCGGGGAGGAAATCCTGATATTACGTAATGTGACAATTCAATGTGCAGCGGTTCAGCGACACTGATAACGTATCATACCGTACAGGAATCACGAGCTTTTATACCTTTTTAATATGTGCATTCATCAATCAATTATACACGCGCGTTTTTTAACTAGTTTATCTGGGGTTTATTTCGCCTATCTTTGGCTCATTTTGAGCAGATGGTTTCTGTGTATTCGCCCCGTGTCAATATCGTGAATTTCATGTTACATTTCGTGACATAAAAAGTAGGATTAAAACAAAAGACCTGTTCAGTAGATATCAGACATGCATATTTAACTTTGATGTATTGATATTTCAATTCAGTCGTGTGTAATGTTTAATCAACCACGCGCATTATCTATCACAAAGGCGATGGCCTGCTCTAAAAGACATACGCTACAGAAAAAGAAGTCATTACATGTTCAATGAATACTAAGATTCGTTATTAACAATTTATTCAATCTGAGTTCAGACAAGCTAGCAAACTCAGGCAGGTTAGAGTGGGTTCTGACAGGACAGGTTAATGAGAGTTCAGACAGGTTAGTGAGAGTTCAGACAGGTTAGTGATAGTTCAGACAGGTTAGTGAGAGTTCAGACAGGTTAGTGAGAGTTTAGACAGGTTAGTGAGAGTTCAGACAGGTTAGAGTGGGTTTAGACAGGTTAGTGAGAGTTTAGACAGGTTAGAGTGGGTTCTGACAGGACAGGTTAATGAGAGTTCATACAGGTTAGTGAGAGTTCATACAGGTTAGTGAGAGTTCAGACAGGTTAGTGAGAGTTCAGACAGGTTAGAGTGGGTTCAGACAGGTTAGTGAGAGTTTAGACAGGCTAGAGTGGGTTCAAACAGGACAGGTTAATGAGAGTTTAGACAGGTTAGAGTGGGTTCAGACAGGACAGGTTAATGATAGTTTAGACAGGTTAGAGTGGGTTCAGACAGGACAGGTTAATGAGAGTTTAGACAGGTTAGTGAGAGTTTAGACAGGTTAGAGTGGGTTCAGACAGGACAGGTTAATGATAGTTTAGACAAGTTAGTGAGAGTTTAGACAGGTTAGTGAGAGTTTAGACAGGTTAATGAGAGTTTAGACAGGTTAGTCAGAGTTTAGATTGATTAAAGAGAATTTAGAAAGGTTAGAGTTCATACAGATTACAGTGGGCTCAGACACGTGAGTGGCGGTTTAGACAGGTTAATGAGAGTTCTGGCAGGTTAGAGTGGGTTCAGGCAGATTATAATTGGCTCAGACAGGTAAGTGGGAGTTTAGACAAGTTAATAAGAGCTCAGGCAGGTTAGAGTTCAGACAGATTACAGTGGGCTCAGACAGGTAAGTTGGGGTTTAGGCAGGTTAATGAGAGTTCAGGCAGGTTAGAGTGGGCTCAGACAGGTAAGTGGGAGTTTAGACAGGTTAATGAGAGTTCAGGCAGGTTAGAGAGGGTTCAGAAAAGTAAAGTGATTTCACACAGGTTGGTCTAGTTAGTTCAGACTGGTTAGTGGGGTGAATTAAGCTCAGTTTTTCTTTTATCTTCCAGAGACCATAGTAAACATACATTAACGCATTTTTGTCTCCTAAATGAAAAAGAGGAAAGCTAATCGTTTCAAATATAAATTTCAAGTATCATTTCAATAAGCTGCACGAGGAAACGTATCGTCGACAAAGCTATCGTGTCGCAATTACCATATCTCATTTAAAATGCAAGCAATGTGATATACTGAAAACGAAATCAAGTATCCACTTCATACTGATTGTATTACATGTATTGACAGTCGTACTGGTAAATGCTCGGCCGTTATTACACCTCTTTGTCATTAGATACACCCATTTTACAGGGATATGATGCTGTTGATTATTTAAACTTACATCCCCTTCAAACTAAGTGTTGCCTAAAATTTCATCGACGAAACATATCACGCATGGTGTTTCCTAGCAGGAAAGGATACAGGTCTGAATATCTAATGTCAAAAAAGTTCACCGTAAAATGGAAAATGAAAAGTTACAGTATATATTGCGATACAAAGATGTCGGTTTACATCCTGGTGCTCAGCTTCAGGTCAAAATATATCAAATTTAATTTGGTTAGTTACTGTTAGTATATAGGTATTACTGTGATACACTGGGAATGTTTACACACGGATCAACCTTCACACTGTCACACGTGTCGGTTTGGTGGTTAAAGCCCGACCTTCACTGTCAAACGGAGGTCTCCTGGTTTAACTAAATACAATCATATAAAACGATTAAAAACCTTTGTGGTGAATTTCAGATGGGTCGCTTACACAATTAGAAGCTAATAACATACAGTACAAAGCATATCATCAACGTTTACACAGCACTAGTAATAGTTTTCTAAGCCTGGCGGTTTATCGTGTATGTATTCTAAAACGTTGGATGTGAATCTATTTTGTCGGAAAATCTATCGTAATTTCCCCCAAACAGTATACAATAATAGGTTATCATTCCACAGTTATGTCCCGTCTAATGCCACTTTAAACCCCAGTGTTTAGTACCGCTGGTACTCTGATTGCTGCTTGTAATTATACTCAATTTTGACCATGTGGCTAACGAGTAGATCGACTAATCTTTGGGGATTGTTTTTGTATTTTTTGCCAACAACAATTTACCAGCTAATTCTGTTTGGTTATATTATGACGGAATTGGAGCGTGTTTGTACGGCCGAGAAATTGTGTTGTGGTAATGGGTATTGATACCTTATGATACTGGTTTTGTTATATTGTGGACTGTATCGCGTAACCTTAATTCAATTAATCTATTTGTGACAGAGGACAAAGGGATCATATCTGCTGAAATCAACCTGTGTGAAAATTTGAATAGCAAATTGCGACTTACTTATGAATAAATATAATTTCCTTTTGAATTTACATTTAAATGGAATTAATTAGAAAAGTCGGCACCTACAATAGAGGGTTGTAATTAAAAAAAACTTGTGTAAGTCTAGTTCGTGCGTACTCGTGCGATTTGTAAGAAATAACCTGACATATATAGCCTCGAAGCGTTAACGTTATGTGTATCAGTCTGAGAAGGTATTCCAGGTTACGTTACAAAGTCGTAAACGTGCATTTAAACACACGTAATTGTGCATACTCTCTCCCGTATCAGCGAGGCGACCCACTGACGTGTTCTCACCGTTGGATTGCTGGGTACGTGACCTGCAGATGTTGGGGTATTTTTTCCCGAATACATTCTCCGTCACTCAGGTGTGTCCATATTGTAGGTGCTATCTAAATGTGTAATAGGTTTGTAACAAGATTAATGACGTATGCACACCTTGTATGTTTATCATATGTCATCCGTGACGATTTGGGTTACTGCTTTTCGTTTTTATGGACTCCTTTTCCGTGTGAGTTTACCCAGAAAATTGATGTTCAATAAACATTTATTGTGACATAGCAGACGCGGTATGACTGTTGTTTACATAGACGGTCACTATTGTTTTGCTTGGTACTGCATTTTGAATATGCATATTCATTAATGTAAACAGTGCCATGACGATAACAGAATTGCGGGTATTTTGTAGCTAAATATGGAACAACGGTTCTGCTCGGTATTTTGAGTGTTTTCAGAACACGAGGTGACATCACTGCATTCTAACTATCTACACCACACACGTCATCATCGTCTCGAGTCTACTCTGCCATTAATTGAAAACATTTCATTATCAGAACATTAACACAACCAGCCAGAAAAGGTTTTATTTATGTATAAGCAGACGACAAAACGTATAATACCAAACCGACCGATCTAGCCGCCTCCATTTCAATGTATCGATCCTTGCTTCTCTCTGGCTGGTTCTCCAGAAAGGCTGGTGCGGCGGCCGAGAAACGCCAGCTCCTCCGAAACAGGAGCATTCCGGAACACAACGCTAAATTCACTGGCAGCACCGTCTCGTTATAAACTATTGTCATAAGCAGGGTTAAAATATTCATGCGTTTGGTTGAGCGAGAAGCGAGTGATCTTGGGTTTCCATGACTGAAACCTATACTTGAGTTAATGGGAGATTTTTGCTGTAGTTTTGGTGGGCTCCATTAAATGGGGTTGGTTCTGGCGCTAATTAAACTTCTTCAAACGTCGCCGGTCTTCCTGATGGACACGAGGGAGCCGTAAACACAAATAAACCGTTTGGCGAATGGTCTTCATCATGCACAGCCATATTTCCCAATGCTCATGTTTCATTTTCGGACACGCAATTCTCGGGTTTATATATGTGTCAATAACTTATATATGTTGGATGTTTATACGAAAACGAACGGAAGTAAATCTACATATTTACCATATTTACTGTTTGAACAATAAAGCTAAAATGTCAACAGAGGAATAAAGGGCGTTACCTTAATGAATGGCCTAAATCGAGTATTAAAGCTAACAGGAAGAGCATTCGTATGATCTATGTTTGCGGACCATTTATAAAGGCTGATGTTTTTTACATTATAAAGAACCTTGTACGCCCTCTCGGCAACGCAGACACGGGCAGACAGACTCACATAGCTGTATCAACAAAACAAGAGAAAACAAGAAACTCATGTATCGGTCAATTTGTCCTGGAATCTGCCACCTGTGAATTGTGTTAGCAGAGCACGAGAGAACCGTACCAAGCCACTTGTTCTTGGTGGCGTTCAAAGTCCTTCCTGGGGAAGCTTGAATGTTTCGGGTAGGGCCAGACATACATCACTTACCTCTGGGCTTTGTTAGATACATCACAGTGTCTGATACGTCACAAACGGAGGGGTATACACGATCTGTTGTAGATATACTAGACATTATGTAGTGCTGTACCAGTTGAAGGTAAACCACGTGTCTCTAGACTTTAACGATGAATCTATTAAAAAATATATCAATCTCGAGACGTAACAATTGCCTTACACTTAAGTAAATTCAGAGAAGGTCAGTAGGTTTATAAAAACGCGGAAATCAATTATCTGAAGAGGAACCCCGTCGACGAAAGCTTTGGTCCGAGGTTGACATTTGAGGACGACATTTTACATAGTTAGGTTAACGGAGACTAACACTGCCATCATACACTCCCCATTTGGCCACTTTTGAATTTAATAGATAATTCGACATTAGTGTCCATTACAGGTGACCGTAGCTTCAGACTTCCAGCATCACGCGACTGCGTTCGTAATTGGTATCGACTAATCTTTAATCTTGACAAATGGGCGCTGTGTTATGACCTAATTACTGACCTCCGAGACTAGTGTAGTGGGAGTTGAGATATATGTGTTTTTGTGGCGAGGGTGGGAAGGAGGGGTGGGAATGAGATGTATGTGTTTTTGTGGCGGGGATGGGAAGGAGGGGTGGGAATGAGATGTATGTGTTTTTGTGGCGGGGGTGGGAAGGAGGGGTTGGAGTAAAGTATATGTGTTCGTATTGTTTGACTAGCCGATAACTGCTACAGATGCTTACTAATCAAATTAAACATGAAGAGTTTAAGAGTAAATTAAAACTTGGCAGCCTGCTGGAGTCAGACAGGTACGTCTGTTAGAGTGCACGTGCGTAGGATGCTGAGGCTGTGTTTGTGGCTCTGTACCACAGCATCATTACACACCTGTTCACGTGTATTTACTCGAGCTGAGATGAGCTGGGCTCTTGGTATTGTCTGCATGTGATAAACATATACAACAGAAAGTTGTATCACCTTTTGTTTTACATGTGAATCTGTAAAAAGGTCTCGTTAAACCACCAGTATAATAAGAATATCTCTTTAACCCTTATAGATTTGAAAATTAACAAGATCTGTTGTGGTTTACCTGTGTTAAAATGGATATAATAGTTTCAATATCTGTTAGATCAAATATTGGCCAGTCGGATCGGATTAATCTGTCCTACCATTGAGTGATCAGGACACACAAATACATATGAGTGTTGTGTGAGGATGGTTCGAGTTGTAAAGGGATCGCTTGTTCTTCTGTCAACGCAATCCCGGATACCATATTGAAATGAGAGTATGTTTATATATGTTTAGTGTGTTTGTAGTTGATGGTGGTAGTGTCACCCTTAATACTCCAGGTGTTACGCTCACTTACACTCTCCGCAACCCTGTATGTCATGCCAAAATCGAAAGCTCGATGTGCGCCTCCTTGTGGATGAGACAAGAAGACTAGTTTGATCCTTTGGTGCTCACCAAAAGAATCTTGTGTAAGGGTGAAATTGACTGGCTTTGAAGTCGGATGTTGCTCCTCTGTAATCTTCAAAGGACAGGTATCAGCCTGGCGATTGGTCAGTTTTTTTTACCCGAGACTAATAATTAGCCTTCTGCCTTCGATTTCGCTGACATATTCAAGGGTTGCAGAGAACGTACGTGAGCGTACCCCCTGGCGTATCGAGGTTGACACTACCGCCGATCAACTACAAACATAAACATACGTGGTGGTGGCGGCGGTGGGATATCGTAATTGATGGACCAGCGGATGTAAAAATGACTTACTAAACCTACGTCAGTCCACGTTTATTTTTGATATAGCAAGTTAGCAACCTTCATCTATATACAAATAGATACTCCAAAGACATGTGTCCGTCCATGCATATTGATAGCACAGACCACTCCAGATCAGATTCTGTAAACAATGTTAGCCAGAGGCCGCACACACTAGACTGGTCAAAACAAAAGTTGATATAAATATACCATTGATTTCGCTCGCTAAGTCTTCTTCCGTCTCAAATGGACGAGATAAGACGCTGATCGATCTAACGGTCAGAAGGGACTTAGCGGTTGCCTTCAGGCTAGAGTATCGGGGAAGTGTACAGTGTATATTTATAGCTGGGCATGTGAGGACAGACTCCGGGCTATCTCAACTACGTGTCAAGAAGATAGAAAGATTTCACATTAAATGCGTGTTTTTCTACTGACAAACATCTTATATCTCGTGTTTCGTACAATGTAGCTTTTTTGGCGGAAGAAAATCAATTTAGAAAACAGGTTAGCTTTTATCCAAACAGACTTTTTATCGATTGTAAACCATGACTAATATCAAACTCTGTAGATTTTATCAATGGTGAGAATATAACGTGGAAACGAATCAAACTTTGTTACAAAAAAAAACTTTTATACAAAAATATTTTCACTTATCGCACATCTGTCTAAAAGAGATATTTTACTTCCCCGTCCCCGCCCACCCTCACATACAGTTTGTTACTATCGAAAAGTCGCTTCGATTTCATTGTAATACTTTCCATTCTATGTATACCCATTCCCAGCCCTGAATGCAGAGACTGATGCTCTTCTATATCCCGGGATACTGTTGCTGGGCTAATATAAGCTTCTGTGTCCCGGGATTCTGTGGCTGGGCTAATGTTTGATTTTGTATCCCGGGATACTGTGGATTGGGCTAATGTTTGATTATGTATCCCGAGATACTGTTGCTGGGCTAATGTAGGCTTCTGTATCCCGGGATACTGTTGCTGGGCTGATGTTAACTTATGTACCCCGAGATACTGTGGCTGGGCTAATGTAGGCTTCTGTATCCGGGATACTGTGGCTGGGCTGATGTAAGCTTCTGTATCCGGGATACTGTAGCTTGGCTGATGAAAACTTCTGTATCCTGGGATACTGTTGCTTAGCTAATGTAGGCTTTTGTATCCTGGGATACTGTGGCTGGGCTGATGAAAACTTCTGTATCCCGGGATACTGTGGCTTGGGTACTAAAGGCCTCTGCATCCCAGGATGCAATGGCTGTTCAGATATAGGCCTTTGTATGTATCGATTTTCTCTTTCTCCATTTCCCTTCTGTACGTCTTTTCAAACTCATTCTATCTAACAGTTATAAGTCATCTAAGCTGTTTTACAATGCCCTAAACTGAAATCCTCATTCGTCTTCCTCTGTACGCTTAAACGACGATATACATACTTCTAAGTTGCTTGCATTTAGAGGCGTTTAGTTCTATTTTTGTCCTCGTCTGGTGCTAATAGTAATCAGATCAACAATGTATTTGACCCTATTCTGCTTTATCGATTTTCCTATTCAAAACAAACGTGCAGTTTGCCGGAGTTTGCTGTGCGGGTTCTGGAGCACAGCGCATCGACGATGCATAACAAATATATTGAGAGCCAACAGAGTGTGTTACAAGTGATTCCATTGGCCACACACAGTATCACCTGATGTAGTTACTATGGGACGATACATCAAAACAAAAATGTAATCAAGGTGACCGACTGATCAGCCACGTATATTTTATGGCTACACACCCGATAACATCGGCAACAAGTACAAGCACTAAATATACCTTCTTGCTTTAACTTAAGTAAGATCAAGATAAAAAGTGTCTCAGATAAAAAACAACGCAACATGATATTGTATTCATGTGAGGTTTTCTCTGACACTGGTAAATATATGATCGGGGAACTGCAGAACTGACCGGTACCTTGTGTAGCTTACAGGGGCCATGTCTTCAGCAGGTCATACACTGACGTCGTATAATGACACAGTAATATTATAGGATACAGGAGAAAAGCCTTGGATTAACATTGAAAAAGGCAGTTATAGTTGCTGTTCTTATAAATGGTGATTGTGGTATCAAACGAACGAAGTAAATTGCCTTTACCGATGTAAGTTTTGGGTCAAATAGAAAACAATACAACACTTCCGTCATATGAATTAAGGGTTAAGGTTTAGTTAATACTGATCTATTGCATTTGCGTATGAATTAATTAGCATAGGTAAAAACAAGAACTACTTATTAAATAAGGTTTCAGAGTACGTTTTAATGTTATTTGTTTTGTAGTGATGTTTGTGTAACAGGAAACGATAAGTTCAACTTCTATCTATCTGACTAATTAGAAGATTGGTGAAATATTTGTCGTTGGTAAAATTGTTTCTCAAATTTCGTACATTTTGACGTACATGTAAATATTTGTTGCATTCTTGAGTATGCAATTATCGGCAATAAGATAACATGGCATTTTATCACGTAGCTAATATAACACTGAGGTCAAATTAACTCAATTCCATTTACTAGATGTACTTACTCTGCTAGTAAGTTATCATTTGTGAGGTAGGGCATGCTAATTGCTCTTTCAGTCCATTGAAGTACCCGTATGTTACTTGTAAGGGTATTTATGTAGAAATTCCTTGTGAGCAAGTAACCCTTCGTCCAATCTTTAATACTATTGTGATCTCTTCGGTAATATTGAATAAACAAAAAAATCTTTCTGAAAAATCACAGTTTTCATAGTTTGTTTTTGGCATAAGGGTTTGGTGATGATTTTGGTGTGATAACATAGAAAGTAGACTGGATAAACAAGGTTATGTATCCCACCTCATTAACACGTTCTCCTATAACAGCATGGGGTCGACACGTGTTCTTGGGTGAACAACATGGCGTACACACGTTCTCTGGGGTAAACAACATGGCGTACACACGTTCTCTGGGGTAAACAACATGGCGTACACATGTTCTCTGGGGTAAACAACATGGCGTACACATGTTCTCTGGGTTAACAACATGGCGTACACACGTTCTGTGGGTAAACAACATGGCGTACACACGTTCTCTGGGTTAAACAACATGGCGTACACATGTTCTCTGGGGTAAACAACATGGCGTACACATGATCTCTGGGTTAACAACATGGCGTACACACGTTCTGTGGGTAAACAACATGGCGTACACACGTTTTCCAAAGAGTGTGCGTACGTTTGGAGAATTATGTTTTGATTATAATAACAACATGACAAGACAGTATGATATTTTAAAGGATGTAAAAATGAAACGTTGTCAAGAATTGTGGGTATAGGCTCAGCCTAATTATTTGTTAACACCAAATATCATCTGTAAACAGATGTGGCACACTTACAAGGGTCGGCGTCTTGCAAAACGACCCTGTCGATATACTGTATAAAAAGTTACTGTCATTAAAACCTTGAATCTGTGATGTCTGTTTTGTGCTTCATTACCAGACTTTGTACCAACTTCAGGTTGAGATGCAACGATATTGTTGTTATTTAAAGTGTTTTAGCCGACTGAATTATATCAATTAAGTACTGATACTACCATTACGTCAAAGAAGGCTGCGCTCATAATTATACAGAGAGGGGGAGCGGGAGGAGGCGGGAGGAGTAACACACGTGCACACTCGTACCCCCTGATAACACGGGTCTAACACTACAACTATCAGCTTGTGATAAGGAGAAATGTTTCAAGGAGGAAACGCTCAGCTCGCGGAGGTGTAAATGACTCGCTGACTACCATCATATACGATAGTGTTGAAATATTAAGTTGTAAAACACGTAATGTAGACTATTAGGTAAGAAAGGACACGCGCTATCTTGTCCAGCGCACGTGCGGGCGGTGCTTGTTTTACCCTATTAGAAAGGCTGTACATGCTGATAGTGTGGTGTAATGTAGTTCAGTGTTGTGGTTTATTGTGTTCTTGTCTTTTATTTTCAAATGTGCACATATATCGATACGGATAGTGATAATTTTCTTGTCTAAAAATAACGTTTCATTGAAGAGAGAATGGAAACACAAGAGAAAATATCAATCGTGTTGTAACGATGGAATTTGACACAGATAACGATAATCTCGTGTACGATAAGAGCAAAGATTGCACGTGTAAGGTTTCATGTGACCGTTCCCCCCCTCAACTTAAACACAAAGAGCATGGTAACGTAGGCCCTAGACCTGTGTAAGTTTGTGTATAAACGTCTCGGCGTTATCGCCATCAGCGCCCATTACTTACACTTTATAATATACGTACGATTACAGTAGCGCCTGTTAATTGGAGGGATCCGCTGTGGATCCAGTGTGTGGGCATGATGATAGCTCAGCATTAAGGAGGCTTCCTGTTGATTTGCGGCAATATTTTAGAATTTGAAAAATAAAAAGTTTGTTTTTGTTTCAATTAGTACGTACCATCACTGGAAGAAAATAAAGATAAGAGCGGAAATCAGACTTAGTTTGGGTATATAATAGAGTTGTGGCATTTTGTCGAACGACACCGAACCTCAATGTTGACAATACGCTTGAAAGTAAAAATTTTGTCATTAAAGGTTTTGCACATAAGGAATAGTTTACCTGCTGGAAGTCGCCGGACATATAATGTAACAACACCGAGAGGATGGAAGTTACTCCGCCAGTCGCAATACTCCGCCATACTCTAGCCTTGAATGTTACATTTGCGGAAAAGTTGTTGATTGTACATATCGAGGAAGGGTATAACCTGTGAGTAATGCTAGGTTTGTTTTGAACACAGACAGTTATTGAAAAACTGTCAAGCAAAGTGTGCAAAGAAGACTAAGGAAACATCCGTTTCCGAAAGCTTGAAAAACATGTTTTCAGTTACGGTTTGTGTTCAAAACAACTTGGTATTTATTATTGATGCCAAACTGATCAATCTCATTTCGAGTATAACTGTAAACCATTGGATTTAAAACCACGTGTCATTGGTTACAACTTACATGAGGCCATTGGGATGGAAATGTATTTGAAGTTGTCAAATCGCAACAAGATTATTCATAATATGCTGCTAGTGTGCTATACAGTAAAATCTCTTTATAATTTGACTATTCGTCCAGTAAAATGAATGTACTATAAAGGTTAGTGACGCGGTATCGAAGGAAGCATTTGAAGAAATTACTAACAGAAAAGGGGACATTAAAATATCTTGGCGGTGATTGAGTGGCAAATAAAACAAACAGCATCATATCGAAGTTTTTTTTCTGTATTACCGTATTCAATGCAAAATACCATCTGTTAAGGAGACCTACTACTTTTTCAATACAAGAAACTCCTTTGCAAAAGAGTGCCAAACAAACAATTTGTAAACATCGTTTAAGAAAAGAAACCAATACATAATGATGCCATATTTTAATTTACACAAGAATAGATTTATTGATAAAACTTAAATAATGATTAATTATAGCGTAATACTGATTTCAAGAAATGAAGGGGTGATTAAAGAAATAAAAGGGGAGAAAATTCTAATTTGTATCTTTATTACAATATGTTAGGTGGTATATGACCTTTAGCCAAGTTTACTAAGGTATGGGGGAATTGTGATGAAATAGAACGGACGTGATTTCACAGACCACGTAATTAGATCCGTATAGAAGATCGATGGTAATTTACATGACAGTCATATTCCACTAAAAACAGTCCTGAAATCAATAAGACTAAATCTGTGTGATAGGCATCATAATTGATTCGATACTTTAAACTCATGGCAGACTTTTATTCTCTCTGTTGTGTTTTGTGAAACAATCCCCAGCCGCTGTTTCTACTAGAAATGGCCCGCAAGCATCGCGAAGCTCGATTCTGATTGGATGTTTTTCAACCACACCATCGTTTCGTATTCCGACAGCAATGCCTTCTTGTAGAAAAAATCTCATAAACTACCAGAATAAATTGAATACACAACGATGCTTAATGGTAGACAAATGTCAATCAATGGATGTCTGTAAGATTGATTGAGATGTTTGCGAGACGTGCACCAACTCGTAAACACGCGCGAGATGTAGAACGAACGTATCATGTTTAATGTTGACGATAGCAGATCTGCAGCGATGCATTTATTATTGGGATGATAAATGTGTTTGTGTGTTTACAGAAACAACACTAAACACAACACCCGGCCACATCCAGTCTACAGAAACCCAAACATGACCTTTGTAATGTTATTTTAGATGTACCAGTGTCGGACTCCTGATTCAAAATACAAACAGTCGTAAGAAACACTGCACGCGCTGTCTGTGTCGAAAAGCATCGTCGGCGTAAACATTTCCTGTAAACAAAGGAACAAACAGTTCTGTTGTGAGTTGGCCGGCATGCTGTATGTCTGTAAACAATAAATGTGCCTGTGACTCTAAACAATAGGTTTCTGGAGACTGTAAACAATGGGTGTGTTTGTTTCTGTAACAAATAAGTGTGCTTAGTAACCCTAAATATTAATTTTCTTGAGACTGTAACAATGGGTGTGTATGTGGGTGGAAAATGTGCATTTGTGTATATAACCAATAAGTGTGCTTGTGTCTGTAACCAATAAGTGTGCGTGTGTCTGTAACCAATAAGTGTGCTTGTGTCTGTAGCCAATAAGTGTGCTTGTGTCTGTAGTCAATAAGTGTGCTTGTGTCTGTAGCCAATAAGTATGCTTGTGTCTGTAACCAATAAGTGTGCTTGTGTCTGTAACCAATAAGTGTGCTTGTGTCTGTAACCAATGAGTGTGCTTGTGTCTAGATAATAGGTGTGCTCATTTACAAAAGATACTAGTATTGGTAAACAATGGATGTGACTTTGTAAACAAAAGGGTTATTTATACCTGTAAATATAACAAGAAAACTTTGTCTGTGAAGTATTTAAGATCAATTTAGTGAAAAACTTTGCACTTCTGATACTGTTGGTTGACGTACCATACTAAAAACCAGAATGTCTCGGCTGTTCGTAGTGATGTAGACTACTTATCAGTGTAGTTTCTCGGCTGTTTGTAGTGATGTAGACTACTTATCAATGTAGTTTCTCGGCTGTTTGTAGTGATGTAG
>JAUMHH010167430.1:0-16690 GCA_032359455.1 Chlamys rubida | reverse complement strand
AAAGTACAAACCTTTGTGTATACTCTTAATATAAATAGTTGTAATCTAGAAAGAAATTACAGGACAAAACACGTTTATACGTCGTTAGTCGCTTTAAGAGAATGCATCACATGTATTTGTGAAGCTTTTAATATGATTTCAGTAACTGTCATTTATTCAACGTCAGCACACTTCAAAGTTGTAACGATCAGTTGCAAGCTGACATAATACGGAAAACCTTTCAGAATTGCTTACTGGCGAAATACTAACAGTATTTTGAACACAAATGATGTGACGCTAGGGAGTCAGTTTATTTCAAATAGCTGTTAAAATTCTGATTGACAGGTGTTTTGGATTACTACTCCGTACCTATTTTTAGATAACGACAAGCATACATACCACAGTAATAATTTGCATATCTGCAACGTTAACGTCCTGCGATATGTGTGGTATAACCTATTATCACATGGTAAGTAATATTTATTTATAAATAGAACTTGTCATATGATATAGATATAAATAAGAACAAAGGAAGTAAATCTTAACCTTTAGAAAAATCATAAAAATGAATAATTAAATATCTATTTCATTATCTACAGCATGAACAAAACAAATATAGTATATGCTTGACGCCATTGATAAGTCATAAAAGAAGTTTATGTAATATTTCTCAGACGATTTGTCAATATAAATGACAAAAATAGGTTCATAATAATGGCAAACAGCAACACCTTTTCATATTGAATTACCGTATAATTAACAAACGGTCTCCTGCTCTCAGTGTAAGAGTGTTCAATATTCCAATCAATATTTTACCGAAACTGATATCTATTTTTGCGTATTAACATTGTTTGCATGTTTTTTTGTTTTTTTTATTATTATTTGTTTTTATTTAATTAAATTTATTTTCTTTTTTCTTTTTTGTTCAGGAAAACAGAATTCTTATTTAAAATTGTCTCTTCGTCTTTTTCAGCATGTCCGTATGGTATGGCTGACATTATTATTTTTCGCCCTGTTAAGCTTCTGCTCATGTCAACAGCCAATTGTGTTTTCTTCCGGTCAAACCAATGCTTATGTTCCCTATAATACAAGAGCCACACAATATTCCTTATATAACAGTAAACCAAATAATTGGAAACGATATGGCAGTACACCAACTCAAAGTAAATACTATGGAAGCACGCAAACTCAAAGTAAATACTATGGAAGCACGCAAACTCAAAGTAAATACTATGGAAGCACGCAAACTCAAAGCAAACACAACAGAGGCAATTCTGTGACGAAGTGGGGATCTTCATATTCACGGCCCGCACAGAGTCAACAGCTAAAGAACTTTAAAGGATTTGTTAAACCGGAGGTGCTGTACCAGTCAGAAACTCTAAAGACAAAGCCACACTCCTATAGACTTAGATCCGTTGGCAGAACTTTAATCGACCAATATCGTAAGTAGTCTATCAGCTTCACAAGGAAATAGAGTATTCTGGCATTTATATAGATTAAACTTAAATCAAATTTTGCGTGTTTATTTTTACAATGTTTTTAGTTTTTATCAAACAATGTTTATACTACGAATTATTTAACTTCCTATAGTAAATATTTATAAACGAAATGAAAGATACCCTAATAAAATTCATCTTTACATTTTAAATCGTTTCAAAGCTTATTCTTGAAATTATATTTTGAAGAACATTTGCGTGTGCTCCTGCATTTCCTGCAAGATGCAGAATATCATGATCAAAATGTTAGAACACCTTTCACACACACACTCTCTCTCTCCCTCTCTCTCTCTCTCTCTCTGTTATATGGTTCCCTGTTTGTTTTAGTTCAAGACTTCTTGCCCACGGACACGTGCACGGCGATGGTGACAAACATCATCAATATTTTGTTTAATCCAACGTCCGATTTTGTGAACATCTTCATCAATGCAGGGGTTGATAACTGGTGCGGAAATAGTAAGTACTTTGTGTAGTTCAGGAGGCAATGGATCCAAATTTTAATAAAAATATTTTGATAAATTTAAGTAATGAATCAATAAATTAAGTACATAGATAAATAAACAGTTTTTACAAATGTCTGTGAATATTTCCAATATCCGTCATACCGAAATTATTTTATGATTGACACTTATGGTATCAAATCAATATATATATGTTTTGGTATCCAAGATTAAGAGATATTTGTTGACACTTCCTTCATTATATTTCAGAATTGTACGCTCTTCTCCAGCCAGCAATCTCCCCTTTTACAGGCAGGCTCTTCGAGAACATGGATCTTGCAAGGGAGTAAAAGCGATTTTCATTTCAAACCGGAAGTTATTAAACTTGACGCGAGAAAATTAGTGAGGTATATGTTCTCTGTATATAACAGATGCGTATATACCATGGCTTTAATGGTATTTGAGCAACTGGCCGGAAGTGCCACTTTTTCTTGACAACAAGTGAGAGATTAATAACAGTATCTGTGCGTATTATTGTAAAACGACTTTAAATGGCATCGTTTGGTGATGTTATCACCTAGGGTACCATATGCGAATTTACAATTGTTGGTAAATTTGTTTCAAAAAAGTCAACATAGCATTTTTATAATTGTTAATGTCTTTATGTTTATCACATTAAAGAGATTTGACTTTTTCATTAGTTAAGGTTTTGGACTTTTTTTAACCCTCTTTCGGTTTATTTGTGTGGCTGCTGAAGTGAGTTCTCCACGTCGAGCAATGATCTTAGTGCATAAAATGGATAGGAGTACTATTGCAATGACTTTTCCTACAGAAGGTGAATTAAAAATCTTGATTTTCTTACAGAAATTGAATGAAGGGTCTGTGTTCCCCGACAGAGAAATAATGTAGGCTCTTGGTTTTTGTAATCAAAGTGAATGTAAAATAAGTGTTTCCCTTCAGATAGTGAATGAAGAATCTTGGTTTCGCTATGAAAGAGTATGTAGGGTCAAGGTTTTTCTACAGAAGACGTCTGTAGGATATTGGTTTCTCTACAGAAGACGTCTATACGATATTGGTTTCTCTACAGAAGACGTCTATAGGATATTGGTTTCTCTACAGAAGACGTCTATAGGATATTGGTTTCTCTACAGAAGGCGTCTAAAGGATATTGGTTTCTCTACAGAAGGCGTCTATAGGATATTGGTTTCTCTGCAGAAGGCGTCTATAGGATATTGGTTTCTCTACAGAAGGCGTCTATAGGATATTGGTTTCTCTACAGAAGACGTCTATAGGATATTGGTTTCTATACAGGAAATTAATGTAGGAACTTGGTTTCACACAGAAATTCAATGCAGGGTCTAGGTTTCTCTTCAGAAAATAAATGTAGGATCGGGGTTTCGCTTTGGAAGTGAATGTAGGGTGAAGGTTTCTCTTAAGAAAATGACTGGAATATCTTGGTTTCTCAGCGGAAATGGTATGTAGAATCTGGGATTCCTTATCGAAAAAATATGTAGAATTCTTGTGTCTCTATAGCAACTGAATTTGAGATGAAGATTTCCTACAAAGAATAAATGTAGGATTTGGGTTTCTCTATAGAAGTGAATGTAGTGTGTACGTTTCTTTGTAGAAAAAAAAGAAATGAAAAAATCTTGGTTTCTCTGCAGAAACGGGATGTAATATGTTGGTTTCGCTATAGAAGTGAATGTAGGGTCTATGTTTTCTACAGGAAAGGAAATAAATATCCTGATTTCTCTGCAGAAGCGGGATATAGGATCTGGGTTTCCTTATAAAAAGGAAATATAGGATGTTTTTTTCCCAGCAGCAAGTGAATTTAATATATGGAATACCTACAGAAAATGAATATAGGATCATGGTTTCCCTATAGAACCTGGAGGTTTGATCAGGATTTCGATATGGAATACTTGTATGTGTTTCATGTGTACCTAGTCTTCCTTCAGAAAGTAAATGTGTATGATTGGTGCTATTGTTTTCTATATAACGTAAATGTTTGTGGCTGATTTGACGAAACGATTCCCTTCGTCAATTGTATGTATATGGTTGTTGTGATGGTGGTTCACCAATCAAATGAACATGTGTAGTGGTAGAGATTAGTTTAAGGTCATTCAGTGAACATTCGTGTTCTGGTTTGATAGTTGTGCCTACAGTGAATATGTAGGTGCCGACAAAATGAGTTTTCCTCTGGAACATTAATTAGTTGTAGATGATGTGAGTGTTTCCTTAACGAACGAAAGAATGTATAAGTCCATTTTCTTTAGAAAGATAGATTTTTTTTTTTTACTGATCTTCATAAAGTCTTCTGTCCACCTCGAACACTCATCAACACCTCAGAAATCAGGATTCAATCTGTTGTATCCAAAAACAGAACGTGTTATACAATGGTTTAACCTTTTTACAGTGCGATTAATATAAACATTATTTCGTTTGAGGATTTTACACTAAAGTACTCTTTTGACACAAAACAAATAGTTACAGTATCCTGATGGCAATGACCGGAATTTGACAAAGAACAATACACATCGAAACACAACACAGCAAGAGAACAAAAGACATTTAACTATTTATTATTTATTATATTTTAATTTACCATAACAAACTTGTAGAACAACTTAATAAAGTAAATGGTCTGAGGAACTAGGAGATTATTTAATATATCTGCAAATTAAAATCGCAATTACTTCTTATGGTGTTGTAATGATGTAACTATTGTTAATTTTTAATATTAAGTTAAATGTAGGGATATTTTGTGCAAATGGTATGCTTTTCGAGTTCAAAATAATTAATCACAAATATTATGAGTTTTGTAAATACGACGAATCAATTTCCTAATAATACTGCTACTATGACAATGTAGTCATGTAAACATTAAATGGAGATATTTTATTTCGCTTCACTGTAGTATGTGATATGTGACATTATTCCAGTCTTTTTACATATAGTGTTTCCTAGAATACCGTAATATCATAATTGACGGGACTTTCTATAGCAAGAATAATGTATGTGTTTGTAGATGCAAAACACCCACTTCTTCAAGAGACCCTTTACACATGGTTTATCTACACGTATCTAAACGAACAAAAACATATGTTAAAGATATATCATTGTACAAACATCGGACTAACCATTAAAAAATAGAGTCTAATAGAGCAAATGCTGGAAAATGTTTTTTTTTTTTTAATATGTGTTGAATATCATAAGCGTACTCAAATCGTGCAATTTATACATCGAGTGATAGTAAGCAAACCAAGATCTATATATATGCATATTCTTCCTTCAATTATAAATATAAATATGAATGTATTGTATCTTATAAAAAAAGACAAGAACTCAATGAAATAGCAACACTCATGTCAAATGTGAAACTACTGCGATGGGATTTGATATTCCGACAATATTTATTGGATGTTTAAGTTATGGATGGTATTAATTCGGAATAAATGAGATTGGGTATGATGTATATTTGTTTGTTAATAAATTATTTGTTACTTGACACCGGTTTTTTTTCTTAATTATTATTGTGTTAATCAAAAAGGTATGTCATCCAAGAACAACACGAAATCGACAACAGGCAGGGAGGACCATGATAACTTCGTTTCCCAATAGTCCATGTTAGTATAGGTTACTGGTTACTGCTGTTTAACCTTACAAGGAACCCTAATTATTTTGGTAATCGTTCATTATATTTGAGCGTCAAATATTTGCGGAAATCTGAATGTTTAATGCATACCCTTTTTGGATCGGTCTGTGGATAAAAGAGGATTACAAACTTTGATAAAATCATTTCAACAGTTTGCATTTTAATGTGTCACTTTAACCATGTTATGATCGGGTTTGTTTTTTTCAAACAATTATTAGAGTTTTGTTATGCATCAACCTCGATTCCGTCTGGCAGGAGTACAGTTTGTACGATTAAAACGTTGGAAAGACAAATTGTCCTATTTTGTCTTCTTGTGATCTTTGTATGTACCGGATATTGATTGTTTTGTCTGCCTTGTTTGCCAGACACTAAATGTAATGTCATGTCTTGGTCAGTTACAATGTTTCAGTTGGAATTCCGGCTGTTATCCCGGGAGGATAAGGACGTTTAAGCTCCGTCTATTCATGAGGCAATCGACAATCTGAGCAAGGATGGAAGACTGTCAGTGCAAAGCTGTCCTTGCATATTCTTATCTGGTAATTTGATAAATTTTGGAAGACGAATGTCATCTGAATAATGCCACATGACAAAACGGTCAAAATAATATCTCACACTGCTTAATTTTGTAAAAGCAAAATGCTTCACTAACGATTTCAAACAGCTTGAATGCATTAAAAAACTTCATAATATTTATGATCAAGGAGCTAGAGACATGGACGACTGAAAATAACGAATCTCGCCTGATGACTAATAGAGGAGGACTTTTGTCAACATAGGTCATAAGATATCGCATTAGAAGAACAAAGCCAAGCTTATCGCCAAATTCATATCTATTTTGTCAATCAAATCAATTCGAACATCAAGGAAGCAGATGACGTTTCCTGTTAGGCAGAAGTACCACTATCAACACATGTGGTAATACTTCCCCAAGCTAGGAGTACCACTATCAACACATGTGGTAATCCTTCCCCAAGATAGGAGAACCCACTGACACAACGATCCAAATGCAAGCAAGATTGTAGTTTGGTATGCTTAACAACATAATTTTGCAATTCCAGGAAGTTAAGTTAAGTTAAGTTATCGTGAAGTTAAGTGTTAGACACACCTGTCAGCCATCGCCTCCGGTATCCGCTGAATTTGATGTCTCATAACTAAAACATATGCTGGAGTAATAAAACATTTGACAAATAGAAAATTACATTGATAACTTGATTCTATATTTTTCATTTGTTTCTAAAATCACTCAAAGTTGAGAGGTAATTCTCTCATTATTTTAATGAGATATTCTCAATTTGAGTGTTCTGTTAGACAAATATATTAGATACCCAAATGCATATTTTTGAGATTTTTGAAGAATATATGCTTACACAGCAAAGGAAAATAACAACTAATTAACTTGGCATTAGACAATTAGTAAAATGAAAACAGATTCATCTGAGTTCATTAAAGAATATGGAATATGATGGATGTAGCATACAACCTTTTTTGAACAATTAAACGTTTATATATATTTAGATTTAGAAGTTGTATTTTTCAGTATTGGAAACCAACAAAATAAAATCAAACTGTTTACCATGGAATAATAGTTATTTTATGTTTCGGAATCACATACATTCCGTTGGTCATGGATTACATATATGGACATATCTTGCTCATTAATCTGACATGGTAATGGATCTGGTCCACGTTTTCTAATACATAAATCATGGTTTTAATGTTATACATTTCAAAATATATCCCTGAGTATATTATAGTGGTCATATTTAATTTTTTATGTCGATGTTTGACATCGTATGATAGATATACAGAAAAAATTTGCAAAATCTGAAGGATTAATATCAAACTCTATAAAAGTTCCAAATACAATCTATCCAACTTATGCGTAGTACACATGTAACAAAACATTTAATAATTGTAATGAATTTAATGCTATAATAGGAGGATTTAGCCTTTGGGTAAGTCCCTTTGGCCAGATAATCATGTAATCCTGTTATGAAATAATGTAACCTTAGTCGGCGATAGACAAGCTTACACTGGATAAAGGAGTTGTGCTTCAGTGGTAAAAAATCGATGACCTTAATATTTTGCAGGAATAAAGTCCATGCTTATAGGTCGTCCTGAAACAGTTTTTTTTGTATCAAGCAGTTATTTATCATCAATCAGTCTCCGATAGGAAATGAGAGTTTAAGCTAGAAACAAATGTGAAATTTGGTATTTTGTTCAGGTGATAGAAGAACTCAAGCTCTGAGATTTAAAATATCTAAAGACATTGTTAGAACTACATGTGTTCCAATTTGGTAATATGGTTAACGTAACCCTCATTGTAAAAGGAGGCCATTATTACCCTGTTCAAAATAACAATATATTTATATATTTTGATGAAAAACATAAAATTGACCTTTTGTTTCTGCATCGTAATTTTATAACTCCCGCTGTGGAAAGTGAGGGTATTAAGTTTTTTCCAATATCTCTCCGCCTGTACGTCTGTTGCACTCCTCTTTTGCGAACCTACAAATCTCCCCTTATTTTTCAATGCAATGATCGCTTTTTCCTCAAGAGAAATTTAATTTCGTGATGACCTTACCATAGACTTTAATCTGAAAACAATTATCGTCAGCTATGACCCTTAAAAGCAAAAAGCATGAAATGTGCGACCCTTCTTTGTGATTTTGTGTGTACCATTCGTTTCTTCGTTGTTTTCAGTTGTTGTTTTTATCGTGTTGTAAGAATGCGACACAACGCATAGACGATAATTAGTGCACCTTAGTTTCATCGCATCTCATTACACGAAAATGTTAATTATAAAAAGACATAGAAATTAAGGCGACGAAACGAAGATGATATTGTTGTTTTCGAACCGTTCATTGCCTTCGGCTACACAAAAGCGATGAGTCTATCATTACAAACACCGGTGGCTAGATCAACGGAGTTCAACTTTACTGACCTTTTAATTGGAGGTTAAACTGCCATGTACAGGTATATAGAATTCACCAATCCGGAACAGACGCCAATATGGACGAATTGTGGTGCATGTGGTTGAAGATATCAACGAGGCGGAAGTGAAGCTCATGTCTCTTATCAGAGACGTCAGACCTTGTGTGTACATTATAGTGGAATGCATTCCAAACATTCCAAACAGTGTAAAATAAACGACACAATTATTGGTCTGCGTCTGATAAACTTTCAGGATTTAACTCTTACCAAATATGGTCCATATTTCAACAAAAATTGATTTACAAAACAAAGATCATTGTATCATTTTCTTCATATATCACATCAAACCATATTAGTTGATTAATACATTTATTTTTCTCAAAATATAAAAAGCTACAATAAAAAGCATTACACAACAAACATGTTATTATATAGCCCTACTTAAGTAAATAATAATGAAATGATAAAAAGTTCTACTGAAGAACTGACCGTGCATATATACATTAAAACGTACATTATATGTCATGAGCGAAAGTATCTGCAAAGTGAAGTTAATATCATTGACATTCCTTCATACATTCATTTGTCAATATTTAGCATTTAAGACCGTTGGTCAGATATTTTCTATAAGCTAAATAAACTCTATATACTTTTAATACTGCATATTTGAACAAGCTACAGACTAATCATAATATTGATATATGACATCTGGCAACCTTCAGGTAATAAAAATAATAGTTCATTTTTCGTATTATATTGCTCAACAACACATGTTCATACAAAGTGTTGGAAGGAAAACGCTGACTTAGTGAATTCCCTGAGATATTTCGTTGACATTAAAAAGTCAGTGTTTATGGAATATTTAAAACATGAAATGCTTGTGGGTATTTTCATTCGTAGTTTGAAGCCATTTAGATTGTTTCATGGTACAGTTTTTGTTGATACTCCATAGGAACAACAAGTAGTCAGGTACAAATATGTACAATAAAATAAAATTCATTGTATTTATTTTCGTTGTTCCATAGCTATAACGACATAGCAACAAAAATAACCACAAATTTTTTACACAACAAACGTTTCATGTTATACGGTATATAAACCTAAAACAAATCATTGGCAATGGGGCAATCCTGCTGAACATAATTGGGTTAACATCGATCATTTCACGCAAGACATGATAGCAGATTTTGCAAGTACCGTATTTATATTCCCAACAAATAAATTTTACTACAATGTTGTAAATGTTTAGAAACATTTCAGGACATCTGTACAGATCGTTCAGATCATTTGTATTTATTCAGCACCAACAAGTACCCCGGGGTAAAAAAAAATGCAAAGGCTTTGTTCAGGACAATCCAACATCGTAATATTTTACTTAGTTTAAATAGCACTTGGATGTTTTGCTGATAATGATCCTTTACGTAATTGTTCAAACATAATGACCGGTAATAGAAGTTGACATGACACGTCGTCTTGCCAATAAATGCAGGTAAATAACATGGCCGCCGGCGACGACTTTGAACAGGTAGCGTTAATTATCGTATTTTTGTTTTACGGACTTACCTTTCAATTAATTCCGTTTTCGACCGGACAACTTTACTTTTCTTTTCCGTAGTTCTTCTTTTAATTCATCTAATGTCCAGGAACCAATTGAAGAAATGGCGTACAATGGTTGATGATAATTTTGGTCGTGACAACTTGAATACAGTATCTGAGTAATGATGCTGAGATGAACTTAAGATGACGGATGTCTGAAGAGGGAGAGATAACTGACTACGATTTGCCATATAGTGAACTGCTTGATAAAAAAACCAATACGCACCTGGATGTAACCTATCGTATTTTTATCTTAGTAGTCACGCACTTTACAAGTAATGAATACCAAAAACGTCCTTATTAAGAGTTGACTTCCGTATTACGACAGCCCAGACTTCATGATGTTCGAGAGTTAGATATATCATTCGAGTCATGTTTTGATTATGATCAACTTGTTACAATGACTTTCGTTTTTTGGCACTTTTTGAATATAACCTATCCTCTCAAATGTTGCGCAGTTTTTACTTGCTTGGAGTTATCACGAGATCAGCCACTGTGCTGATTGGTTTGGTCATGCATTGATCCATTTTGAGTTACCAAATTAAGAGCATTATTTTTGTAGATTAATTGAAAGGCATTTCAAATTTCAAGCTTGATTTCTTTAATGCTGGAATGGAAGTGGAACCATCCTAAGAGACCAAGTTAAATATTAAAGCGATTACTCAAAAAAACATAACACTGTTATAAAACCAGAAAACTTCAAAAATAAAGTCGTGATGGAGATAATACTAAATAAAGAATACCAACTAAATGCTAAACTAAAGTGGGAAACACTTTATGAAAATGAAATATTCAATTGGGAAAGCATATGGAAAATACTAACCAATCTATTGCTAACAGAAAAATATAGGATTTCTAATGGAAATGTCTTCATAACATAATTTCAACTAATTTTAAGCTGAAGAAGACGGGACTTTCTGATGGAAAATGTAACTCCTGTCATGTCGACCTCGAGAATCAACATCATTTGTGTTATAGAGGTAATTTCATTAAAGGAATATGGACATATATACACAAAGCTATAAACAGTATTTTACCATCACAACTAGTTTATAAACGTTCTGAAACAGATGTAATATTCGGATGCCATTTGAGAATGATGTTGTTGTAAATAATCAATACACCGTAAACAATATAAAACAGTTCTTTAAAATGAACATTTCAATATTAAAAAGTTCAAATAAGTATTCCTTTATCTAGGGGTCATTAAAGAATTTGTTTGATTCTTAATTAGTACAAAATAATGCACATAAGCATGGGTTTAAACATACAAAACTTAAGTGAAAACAAATGTGTATCATGAATAATGTATTGATTTATTCGTGAACATTTTCCCAAAAATCATAGTAGTTATATGCAATGTATAAGTAAATGTAAATGGTGATTAGAAAATAATATATCTGGAATTATTGACAAGAATGAAAGATGAATGAAAGAATGAATGACATAATAGTATCAAATTTGAATCAGTTAAAAATGATACCTTTCATCCAGTTAGAGTGTTTCACGTTCTGCCATATACATTAACTATGATGTGAAAGACTTTACAAAAGGGGGTGGATACTGGCAGACGAGATTCCTCCACTGATCTACATGATGTTGGACATTTTGATAAAAAAAACACACGTTTTCTCTTAGCAAATCATGAGTGAAGGAATAGAAAAAATGCCATTTGTGAGGGCCTGTTTTTGTACAAGGAGGGAACCCAGGGCTCCTCAACCCTAGCCCTCCTTATAAATGTGCTGAAGAGATAAAAGTCATTATGAAAAAAATATGATCATTAATCGATCAATGAGAAAAAAGAAATTCCTGTTAAACTAAATCAAAACGAGATTTGAACGTGATGTAAAGCAAATTCAGCACAATATTTGTGTTTTATATATCTGAATTGGTAATGCAATCTAGAATGAAAACAAAACTTCGATCTGCATTTCTTGACCCAAATGTCAAAAACACATTTAACATTCTATTTGAAAGGTATGTAGTTGTGTCTCCAGGCAAAGCATATAATAACTAGAATTTTGGCTGTAAACACTTTTATATTTCCTGCTTGGAGAAAGAACAAGACTTGCCCGATTACCAAGGAAACCCCGCCTATGCATTTTCCAATTTTCGAAAGACTGATACTAGCTAATTACGCTTCCGTATTATAATCTTTCCGAATACCAATTTCACTAGAATCCTTAAAACAACGTTATATCGCTAGGTCTCCAGTAACTCGACCAAGCCATTATCCAAACTTCTCCCTACCGTTCTCAGGGTTAGGGTTAGGGTTACGGTTACGGTTACAGTCGTATTGTGATACTGTATACTCAAGTGGTGGAATAAATGGTATGTGGATTTAGAATGATACAAAAGCTTCTCTTGCTCATTCTTATTCCAAAAATTGTATTTTCTATCAAAACTTTTGACTTTTCGACCCAGATCATACCGAACTGAAGGAACGCCTTCGTTCTCCTATTATGACAGCCAACTTAGAAAGCCGAACGGCGATATATGGTTATGAATAATGTTGGGGCATTTGTAAACATTACTGCAAAGGCCTAAATGAAATATACTAAGGACGATGTTGTGAAAATGATTGATTTCCTGGTTGACAATATCTTAGTTGTGTTCTGTGGCAAGATTTTCCAGCACACACTGTAGGCAGTCCTATGTGAACAAACAGCACCCTATTATGCCCGAAGTGGTTTTTTAATTGATCATTTTCGTATCATTTTTAATTGATCATTTTCACATGAAGTTAAACTAATTACTGAGTTTATCAGGACTGGTAGCAAAAATCTATCCAAGTACTTTTCAATTTCACATTTAGATGTCGACGATGTGTTGTCTCCGAGTAACAATTGAAATTAAGGACACCACAGACTCTGCAACTTCAGCCGTTTTTCCTCCATCTTTACTTACAACATGACCAACAGGGACGGTTGGTTTGTTTTTTTACAGTTGTATTTTGACACGGTATACTCAATAAGTGAAATAAATGGCAAGTGGAGATTTTGGCTTTTCGATCCTGTTCTTTACAATGCCTCATACCAAACTGAAAGGATGTCTTCATTCCGTAATTATGAGAGGTATGGTTACCAAGAAAGGTAAAGGGCGAAATAAATGTTTGGTTGTAAATTATTTAGGAACATATTTTGTGAAAAGCACAACAAAAGTCAGAATGAGATATACTGAGGATGAAGTTGTGAGAATGGTTGAGGTTCTTGTTTCTTTGTTAAATTTGGTAACAACTTTTTATAGTAGACTGTAGGCATTCCTATTGGAACATATTTGGCCGATTTAGTTTTTGTTTTTGTAGACACGTTCAGCATGTTACAGATAATGAGTGCGCCAATTCATCAAAGCGCTAATTTATGGATGAGTTAATCAGGACTGATAACGAATAACTTAATTTCACACACAGATATATCTGTATGTGCTGTCTTTGAATGACAATACATTGATTGACTACATCGATCGTATATACCCTCGTGAGCTTAAAATCCAGGACACCACAGACCCTTCTGCACCTGATTTCCTAGATCGTTACTTACAACATGACCAACAGAGATAGATCACAACTAAAGCTGGGCGATTAACATTTCGACCTTCCTATCATGGGCATTCCCTTTCTTGATACTGACGTCCTTGCTTCCGCTGATAAACCGTGATAAACATTTGACGGGCAATCTTACAACAAAACTTTTCCAAAGATGCAGGTTGATGAAGACTTTTGACAAGTTTTGTGGTCGCCATCAGGATATCTTAAGCAACTTTTTTATATCTTTATGTGATAAGAAGATCAATGTTTTTGAGTATGCTAATTAATTAGCCTTGTGCTTATGTTGTCACTACCTGTTCATGATTGAGGACGTGACATTACTTATTGGCTTTGACTTAGATTTACATGGCGGGCGTCATCGATGAAGTAGAAGACGCTTACCCTTCCGGAACACCTGGTCTTATTCTCCTTGTACTTTTTGTAGGGTTTCCATTTCCTTCGTCCACATTATGCACTAATTCTATAGATTATGAGTTCGAATTATGTTATTTTTTTATACTTTCGTATTGTCATCTTTTTTCATATCATAGCTGTTTTAATTCAGTTCTGTGAGTAACCCGCTATTGAAAGGGATTCCAGAGAAGATATCACAAAACATCGGAAGGGTGAAATGGGGGCAGCAGATTCAGATGTGGCTTCTTCAATGCCATAATGCTCCAAAGTAGAAGGGTAAAGGTTAGGGAAGAAAACCACGTGGTACCAGGGGGCACAACATGAATCTGTGTGTTTGGTTAGGCTTAACGGCCCCTCGCCACAAGAAGGTCATCTTTGGTCTAAGCGTCTAAACAAAAGACTTTACAAATATCAAAAGTAACTTAAAGATTAAAAGTTTATCATTGTAATTATCACTATTGCACGAGTAGTGTAAACAAAATACGCTATTACATAAACCTACAATGGATTCCCAGTACACTCTTAATAGTGATTGTCCATGGAACTTCTTCAAAAGGTTCTTTCATGATTTGCACATTGCAATGAATATTGCAAACTTGTTTTAGATCTCTACACGTGACCATAAAATTTTCAACAGTGAATTTAGTACAACAAGCAAAAATAAGGATGGTTTTCATCATTAAACAAGTGTGCATGAGCAATCTATGTATGTCCCGGTCTGATTCCGGCCAAAATTCGTTCCGTATGCCCTATGATAATGACATTGTTCACTGTATAACGGTTCATCATAAGTCGCCCGAGCAAGATTCCTTTAGATTTCCCATGGCCTTCCCGAAATGAAACTTTTAATTAAAATTTCAATATTGTATTAGCAAAATTCGTTTTCTAAATTTACGAAAATATTCTGCAGGCATTTTGATTTTTGATTGTTGTTTTTCAATTGTGATCAGAAACTATCATTTCAAATATTTAAGTATCCTGTGATATTTATTACTAATACTACTAATGAAATAACAAAACAATAGTGAACCTAACTTTTCGAATATCAAAATCTGAGTCCGTTCTCAGATGTGTAACGCGCCCTACATAATCAAAAACAGAATCTGTCACCAGATGCGACACTAGATTCAGATTGCATTTTGATTGCAATCAATTTTGCTCAGAACCATCTGAGGGTATCGGATTAAATGTCACACCGATAATTCACGGGAGGCGTCACGATTTCTCTGTTTATAACTGACAGAACTAAAAACGGACTACTCGATATTAACGTACCGCGAGTCACATTAATACTTCCTCTAAACGCATCATAGGCGAGGCATGTCTATTTACAGCATATCGAGTTGTTTAAATGCAGAGAGGGCCAGAAAGTACGCGCTTCAAAGAGAAGAAAGGGGTAATAAAATGGAGGCTGAGACATGACGGGAAGAAGATGGACAGGACAGAATATGAGGCACGAACGATACGAATTGGGCAGAGTAACGGGAAAATATCGAAATGTCGAAAAAATACATAGTTCGAACTCAGAGTGGATAACACTAGGGTACAAAATGAAAATGAAGAAAGGAGAGATTTACACCTTCCAAATAGTACAAATATTCTCAGACCACGTGTTCCAGAAGGGTAGGCGCCTTCTACTTCGTTGACTACACCCGCCACGTGTCTAGGTCACATCCGAGCAATGTCGCGTCCCCCATGTCGAAAAGAAAACACCAAGGCACACTTATGGTAGATCTAATTATATATTAACATAATACGTAAACAGTCTCTTCTAATTTTGTATCACCGATAAGGCCGATAAACACGACACAGCTGTACGATGCTATTTGATTAATTTTTGGCATTCTATATCTATTAACAAATTTGATAGGTGCGAACACGGGTGTATGTGTGTTATGTGCATCCCTCAATACAATACAAGCTACATATATAGTACATAATGTACTTACGATCTCTTGTTGTGTATGTATAGTCGAGATCAGAACAGAATTTAACCGACTCTTTGACATCATAAGTGACATCTAGTGGTAAACGGTGTTAGGTACCTGTAAGCTTAAATGCACCTCTCAACCTTAGCTCGTAAAGGAGACGCACAACACGAATTTAAAACGCAAATAAGTGAACATTGCATAACATCCGATATCAGCGATACAACAATATACATTTGACGCCAAGGAACGTACCATGGCGAGGAGACATAACGTTCATTGTATAGTCTTCAGCGTCCTATTAACAACTACGGTTGTTTTAGGACTATGTTTTGTATTTTTAGGTTTAGCGCCCTCATGAGAGCCAATGTCATATGAAGACAAGGACATAGGGATACAGCGTCAAACGGAGGTGTAGGGTTTGCAAAATAAGACGGATATCCATCTGTGTTTATGACGAGGGAGATGAAAGGGGTGTGGAAATTGGAGGAGGAGACACACGGAAAAGAAGAAATGGTCATTCAAGTGGACATCAACATTAGGGTACTGTTCTCCAGTGAAAACCATTTCGGAGATGACATGAATTCTATGCAGGAGTCCGCATATATTTAGAGGTTATTATATGACTGTTTTGATATCATACCCATGATTGTGTCCAACGCCATAATTTCGTTAGCTAGCGATTCTAGAATCCGTTCTCCTTCACTTTCCTTAGCCATTTC